>CM041782.1:281194433-281376234 GCA_023374045.1 Limonium bicolor | reverse complement strand
CCAGTTAGTAAAAGTCTCAAGTTAATGTTTGTTAGTTAACTCTTCAGTTACTGAGAAAACAATATTTGGGAGTGTTCCTTAACCTCACACAATTCATTACTAAACATTAGTTAGTAAGTTCTCACGGTAAGTTGTGTTAGCTTTCAAACATCACACAACATAAATAAACTAATATTCCGGTTGCATGCTTTATCTTGTTTAGTGGGCACACAAAAACAACTAGCACACAAGCTGAGGGACACCTCGTTAGCAAGCAGGTCACAAGAAAACCATACCGTACACCGTCGGTTGTTCGGTTGCTTACTCTCCTCCAGAGTCCAAATTCTCAAACCCTAAAACATTGATCAAATTAGGTGGTTAATTACTTTTAATTAACCTAGCTTACTTAATCACTAATGTTTACCCACTAATAATCACTAAGTCCTTATGGTTTAACCTTAACCTCAAAAGCCACTTATTCTCATTATTTCTTAAGCTTGTTTATGCCCCTAATGACCATTATATGTAATTAATTATGTCCTAACAATCTTATAATATCATTACCAAACAAGTCCCAACCTTAAAACCCCATTTTTAAACTTTCTGGAGTCTTTTTAGAGTGGTCCGGGTTTGTGTCCGAGGTTGTAAACCCGGACCAACTCTTCAGAGACGTTTCTGCCTTGTTTTTCACTTGGTCCGGGTATGTGTACTGGGTTATAAACCCGGACCATCCACGGACAATTCTCTCTGCCATGTTTTCAGTGTTTTCCGGGTTTTTGTACTTGTTTACAAACTCGGACCAACACTAAATGTGTCAAGAATTGTAGTTTTTGACCTCTGTTCAACCTCAATTCTTATCTAATCTTTTCCTAACCTCTCCACAAGTATTCTAGCATGTTTTCAAATCATTTTGGCACCTTCAAATCCTCCTAATTCATCCATCAAACTCATACTAAATCCCTTGATCATTTACTCAAGTTCTTACTAAATTCTTAACACTTATAACTTAATTCCTTACACTTCCAACATGCAAATTTGTCTAAAACTTCAACTAACCAAAGTGTTTCCTTCCAACCAATATAACTAGTCATCAAACATCATTATTCATCCATCATTCCTTTACTAAACCTTCTAAGGTTATCTTGCATCTCCATGCACAAATCTCTCTCCTTTTCATTTGTTACTCATCATTCCTAAACTCTTGAACATACCTATACTTCTTTTCATCCCCTTAGCACCTTAGCATTGTTCTTCCTTTACCTTGACCATCCTACACCCTCCTTAGACATTTCTATCTCCTTTACCCAACTCACTCACCATTCTCATGATCATACCCTCTTATACATTCCTAGTCCTTTTCCATGACAATTTACAGCATTCTCTTACAATTTTCTCTTCCATCACCCTAGTCCACCATTACATTAAAACTATAACCTTATTAATCCACTACTAGCATCTTCACCAGTTACACAAGTTTCCCCAAAATTATCATGGTTATACTCTCAAGTTCATACCTAAATCATCTTAAAGCATTGTACACCATTTACTCCAGATCTTTGCTCAAGTCTTATCATTCCTCATAACATGATTTTGGTGTGTTTAATACACCCACCTATCCTCTAATTCCTCCTAGACAACTCTAGGTCATTCTAAACCTCAAGAACAACTTTGTTAACTTATTTCCACTCAAATTCCTTTTAACGGTTCTAGTAAGTCCTAGATCATATCAATTCACAACCACCAGGTAAAAACTTTGTTTTCTACTCAAATTTCGCCATAGCTCCTCTAGTATATTATCATGTCCTTATGCATTGTTTATCTCATTCAATCATCCCCCACACATCAAATCCTTTCTCATCATATTTTCTCACCCAAATCAACTCATTCACATTAAACTCAATATAATGCAGTAATCTTAAATTGCATAGCACTAAGGCTCTTAAATGACATGGCTCTTAGGCCCTTAAATGAATTAAACACAGAATTTCCCACATATAAAAGCTTTCAACCTGCAAATAGACACAACAATGCTCCCATTGCAATATAAGTGTTCTCATAATCACCTTATACTTATCTTACTAACTCATTTCCCATTGGCTCCTTAGTCACAAGTTCACAAGCTTGTTTAAATTCTTTTTCCTAGGTTAAAAAACCATTACATAATGTAAGCTTTAAGCTACATTAGTACTTATCTAAAACTCACTCCTTAAAACTTAAACCACCATTAGGTAAGCAATTTACCTTATTTTCCTCAAGCTTCTTTTAATTTCCTTCTTAGGTTTTCTTGATTGAATTTCCGCATGGACTTCAATCCTCTTGCCAATGTTCTAATACACATTCAAATAATCTAATGAGCACTAAGCAATATGCCTAAACTCATAGAACTCATCCTTAGGTTAAAATATGTGTTTTAAAGCTTAAAAGTGTATGTTTACCTTTGAATTTTGGAATGGCTTTCATATTGAAGCAAGGCAAGACCTCCTCAAGTATTTGGAGAATAGAATCAATCTAGAAAAAGGGATAAAACAAGGTCCCATGAAAAGATGAATTTCGGTTATGAAGGGAAAGTGATGGAAACTTAGTTTTTCTTACATTTCCTTACCTTGAATGAATGGAGAAGATAATGGACACCTCAAGCTAGTTTTTCCTTCTCTAATGGCGATTTCCCATGGATCCAACATGAAGTTTTTCAAATTTTGAAAAGATAGGAAGCAAGGCATTGGTCTAACTAAGAGAAATCTATGCTTAGTTTTGGATTTGGAGCTAAGATGAACATATGGGGACAAATGAAGGTGGTGGTGCCATGGGTGCTGCTTGGACGGCTTTAGAACATAGAAGAAGAATAAAAACCGGTGGGGAAGAAGAGAAATAAAGAAGAGAGGAGAGAGGTAGGCTAAAAGAAGATATTTTGTATAAAAAGGCAAATAGTAACTTTTCTCTCTTTTCCCTTCTCTTTCCTTAATGTGCTGGCTCCTCATGGTGAGTCACTATTCAAAACCATCCCCCCCCCCCTTTATTAATAAGATACTTTTGGTCTTTGTTGACCAATTTATTGACTTATGTTGACTAAAGGCTTAAACTAGGTACTATTTGGCACTATTCACAAATTAGTGCACAAATTTATGAAATTTTTGGTTTCCCATTGTTTTAGGCTTCCTAATGTGATACTAATTGGTACACATGTTTATTAAGGTGTAATCATGGGCATTTTGCCACTGAAAACTCATTTCTAAGATAATTTCTCAAAAAGGTGCTTTAAGGAGTCGTAAAGCACATTTTATGTTTAAGCTTGTTTTTGAGCTTGGTTTTCTTTGGTAATTGATTTAACATGTCCCTTAGCATTTTAATAAGGTCTTATAATGATATTTGGGTGCTAATCAAAGTCACTCCAAGCTTAGAGCACATTTTTGCTTAAATTGCCATTATGGTGTTTTCTTGTGTTTTCCTTGGTTTAAATTGTCTACCAATGTTTCTAAGGCATGTTTTAGCCTTATTAAATCATAACTTGATGTTTACTTAGCATACTTAGGTTCGGGTTATTTCAGTTTTCACATCACCTGAAGGTGTGCGTCTACGGTTGGGTCTTTGAATGACCAAACAATGGGCTAGGTAAGGACACTGCCACGAAAACACTTGGGGCTAAGGCCCAGGTATTAAGGGGGTGTGGTTAGACGACACCCTCCTCTTTTTACCCGCTTATTCACATCACCTAAAATGTGTGAGTCCTTGACAGGGGACCCTCAAATGGGTCCCGGGGTGAAATTGGTTTGCGTGGACCCTCGCTCTCATAAGATGCAAGGGTGCAGAAAATTAAAGTGCGCACAAAAGTAAATAATTAAGCCATAAATAAACAATTTTTTGAGTTAAGCCCTCTTTCTTAAAATTAAACAAGTTAAAATTAAGAAGTGGTCCCCAGCAGAGTCGTCAGTCTGTGAGCCTCGATTTTAAACCCTATCCTATGTTGATTAAAGCTGATTAGGATCTAACTGGGTTTTAGGTGCACTTATAACCTAAGTTTAATAACTATGCCATATAACACTAATTATTAAAACCTAAGCTAGCTCACTGGAACCTATCATGAGTCGCCACCTAAGTTTTACCTAAATCAAATTAGGAAAGGAGAGTTCGGGTTCGGGGGCTTGGTATTCAACTTAATTAGGGTTCAAATTACTTCCATTACCCCTCCTATGTCGTTGTTCCTCTACTTAGTTTAATACGGCTTATTACGAGTCATTTTAACCTAAGTGCGTGAGCTTCTTTTTTGTGTTTTTTAGCATTTTTTGACAGAAAATTAAAGTGAAAGTGAAATTACCTAAACTAGGGTTTCAGAGGCTGAATTAGGTCAAATTTTGTTTCCGTCCGTGACTACGGACCTAATGTGTCCGTACCCACGGACCCTAGTTAATCTATGTGGAAATAAAAGTCGAATTAAACAGAAAACGAAAATTTGAAAAGTCCGGGGCCACGGACAGGATGTCCGTGGGCCCGGACATTGTTTAGAGAAAACCTAAAATTTGAAAAATTTAAAATCCCGCCGCTGTCCGTGGGTGTCCGTGGCCATGGACACCCGTCCGTGGTCCCGGACCATAGGTCCGCGGTCCCGGACCACCCACGGGCAGGGGTTTTCTGGTGGTTCCCGATGGTGTTTATGGCTAAAAAATTATGTACGTGTAGCCTGAAAGGTACACAATACATTAGTAATTGAAAGATTGCAGTTTGAAGTCGAAATATGCACGAAACTTGACAAATAAATAACAAGACAAAGCAAAAGCAATTAGAAATACAGAAGCCGAAAAGGGTTGGTTTGTGCCCAAAATTTAGCAGAGAGTAAATAAGATTGTGGAGAGTTAGAAAAGTAGAATTATAACTGTTTACCTTCGAATTCAAGATGATTCTTCACGTTGGGATTCTTCGGAGGCTCCGATGACGCCGGTTCCGGATTGAGTTCAACCCGAACTTCTGGTTGTTGATTGTTGATGATGTTCTTCACTTTTTGGGGGATTTTTGATGTGATTTTGGTGCTTGGATGTGTAAAAACGGGGGACTTGTGACGGCTAGGTTTCCTGGTTGCTTAGGGTTCTTGAGGTCCTCATTTGATCATGAGATAAGGTTCCTTATATAGGCTCCCTTAAAGATAGAAAAATCTGGTAAAAGTCGAGATTTACCGACGTTTTAGCTCAAGGGCTTTCAAAAGGAATTTGATTGTGAAATTTTAAACATGGGTAAAGGATGATATTTCTGATTTTTTCTAAAGTGGAATCAAATTTTTTGGATATTGGAATATTTTTAAATTCAATTTCTCATCAGACTCAAGCAGAAATTGCTAGAAAATTATTGGAAATTTGAAAAATCAAAATTCCAGCACCATTATGCCCAAAATGTCATCCTCTCTCATGGGTTAAAATTTCAAAGCATTTTGAATTGATTTGACCCTTCTTTGGAGGGGAGAGAAAGCCTATTGGGGGCTTAGGAGCCTTGAAAAATTACGAAAATGCCCCTGCAGATGATTAAGCTGTCCCTAGTACTCTGAAATGTGCCGATCGAACTGGGAACCCTCGCTACAAGCCTATTAGTAGAGACCTTCTTCCGGGGGGTTGAAATTTTGGGTATAACACATGGTTTTATTAACGACTACTGTTAACTAATATGAGCTTCCATTACTACTATAAAGAAAAGTGGTATGTTCTTACAATAAAAAAGGTTTCTAGATGCTGCATAAGTCTATAATTCTTTTCTCCTTCCCGAATGTGTATGAATGAGATGTAATGTTAGGTAACACACAAGTAAGAGGGAAGGATTAGGAGGATTCAATCGTGTTTGGATGTTGATTAGCTGTAACTTGTAAAATCGAATTTGGTAGAATGTTCATATCGAACTTTGTAGCTTCTATTGGTTATTTGGGATGATCCTTCTACTTCTTAGTAGGCTTTACTTACAATTACAGCCCCACTTGGAGAGCTGCTCTCTTCTCGTGTGTGTATATTGCTGCAAGCAAATTGTGATGTTGATTTGGCTGGAGATTGAAGTTAATGGAATGGCCTTCTTCCTGAAGGCTGGCAATGGCATTGTAACACCCCAACTACTAACATTACACTTAACCATTAATCATAGCGGAAAGTACATAATAAATACTAACTAAATCAATGAGTGTTACACGCCGTTAGCCACCAACGTGGTTGACAAGGCTAATACATACATAGTGTACCGATCTGATGGACAAGATTACTGAGCACTACACTTTACATTACCAACCGTTTCTAAACTGAAACAAATACATTTACATTACAACTGTACCGAGTCTATACCTTTAGCTACCGATATCGAACTTCGGTCTTACACCTCTTACAACTACATAAACAAACTAAATAACTATCCATGTACAAACAACTACCCCGTCCTACTCTCGAACGGCTGCCAGCTCCATCGTACCTGAAAAGTAATGGGGGGCCCCCAAAGGGGCTCAGCACCTTTGCTGGTGGTAATCGTGCAGCCCGCATACTACCGGGCCACGCACAACTAATTGTCGCTAAGCATGCGGTGATTATTTATAAATCATACATAGAAACTGTAAATACATATCATGCTTATAATTCACACACATCCAATCACAAGGATACAGACATAAGGTTAACACATCACATTGGTTAGATCACATTATTGTGTTCCTTGACCCTTGAGGGTTCTACCTCAGTGGAGATATTCCTTGTAAGACGACACATACCCATTTAATTGGGTTATACTTAATTATCTCTCTTATTATCACCGGGTTGATTTCGGTAATCAACGTACACAAACATATCAACACCCATCACATAATAACTTATACACAATGTAACACCATTCTTCTTAGAGGACGTAACTTTTCTTAAGGTGTGTCGGATAAAATATAGGTCCAAACATACCGTAGACACTTACTTTACTTAGATGTGTCGGCCTTAACCTAGGCCCGATCACACCATACACATATCCCCCTAGTCCCGAATAATAATCAAGGTAGGAAAGTCTATCATTAGACTTGTGGGTGATTGTAATCCAAATAGGATGAACAACCAAAACACAGAGAGTTAATTCAGCTATAGATACCAACTCCCAAACACACGTGCACGACCGGGACACCCTAGATTCCTCACCCCCATAATATATTTTAATTAGAAGTTCCCTTATGAAACTTATCACAACATGACACCATAGGGTGTTACAACTTAGTTAAACAATCAAGGGAGGTATTATACCATTCGTCATACATGAACAACAACCATCGTTAGATAATGACATACTACAAGGGGAAACACACATCACACACAACCACATTATACAATTAATGCATTGATAGTCGTAGTTAGAACATTCCTGTAGGTTGGGACGTTAAGTCTGAACACCAATCTCTTATGTGATCCTAGAGTTGGTTAGTTTCGATTTAACACATACTTGAGATTAAACGGTGTCGGAACTAAATACGGCACATAAATGAATTACTGTAAACTCATTACATGCTTTATCTTACAAGGTGGCAAACATACAGTAAAACATATTGGCATACAAGCCGGTGTAACCCCATAGGACACAGGTTGCAAGAAAACCATACCTTACACCATGGGTTACCCTACCGTGTCCCTGAGGATTTACTCTTAGCGCGTCACCCCACGCTCCTCAGGTAGTTTCCCAACAACTAGTATTATTATTCAAACATTTTTATTAACATCATGGTTATACGGTATGTAAACTACTATCACTCCCGTACTTAACCCGTGGCCCCGTTATACTTAGTTGTACTCTTGTCAATTCAAGTCCTTACTTCTCACTAACTTCTAACACTTGTTTATACTTCTTAGGACCTTTAAAAGTCACCAAACAAGGTCTTAACAACATTCAAAACCATTACCCATCAATCCCCCACCTTTAGAAGCCTTTAAAACTCATTTTGCACCATTTTTGTTCAAGTCCCGGACCCAAGGTCCCGGACCACCTCTGGAAATCACTCTCGGCTTATTTTTGGCATTGGTCCGGGACTTGATCCTGGACCTAGGTCCTGGACCACCAGTAAAACTCACTTTCGGCGTATTTTTAAGCTTGGTCCGGGACCTTATACAAGGGCTAGGTCCCGGACCTTGCTAAAAAGCTGATAAAACAACATTTTTCAACCCCTAAACCAACCTTAATCCACACCTAATCATTCCATAATCTTTTCAAATGTTTTCTACATGTTTAAACACAATAAAACACTCCTTAAACACTCCTAAAACGTTGGTCAAATTCACCACACAATTCTTGTTCAAATTCACAAAAATCAATTTCCACATTTTGCACTTTGCCCACTAATGCATTTCTAACTTCATCTTGCTAGTTTTTACCTCCTACAAACCTCACCAAATCCATCAATGGCCATTACAAATAATTCCTAGATAAATGCACTCTTAAAACCCACATTCACTCATTGTTTCACAAGTTATAAACACTAACTCTTTTCTAGCATTTCTAAGCTCCTCATATGTAAATTGCTACAGATTTTGATCCTTCTCTTTCTAGTTTCCCAACTTCTTATTCAAGGCTACCACTACACTCTATTCAACACTACAAAAACCTTGGTTCTCCAATTCACTAAGTCGTCTTAAAACGCTTATTTTTCTACCAAACTTTGGCCATAACCTCCCCATAAACCTAACACATTCAAGTCCATCAATTCACATCAATTTACATTGCTAATCTAGCTACACCGATAAGGGTCCTACCAGCACATGACATTTCCTCAAAATCCACCAAACAACAATATAATTCACAAACTCCAAATGCTTGGCTCCAAGGCCCTTAATTCACAATTAATTTCACAAATCTCTCTAAAATCAACTAAACACATTTCCAACATAGATTTCAATCCATAATTTGGGTTCATTAATTTGTTTACCCATCCCAAACTCTAAAACAATTAAAACAAGTGTTAAGGTAAGCTTGTTACCTTAATCTTCCAAGTTCCATTTCCATTCTCCTCTTCCTTCCTTGATCAAAATCGGCCAAGTGGGAATGGAGTTGCCAAACTCCATCCCAACATTCAAAAAACACAAAAAGGATTCAATTAACCATTTAATCCCTTAGGAAATTCTAATCCAATTAAAGGGCTTAAAGCACATAGTTAGGGTTTACCTTTTGGAGCTTTTAAGAGGGGTTTTTAAGCCTTGAATCAAAAGGGGGTTCCCACCACCATTGGAGGGTTGAAATGAAGCTCAAAATCAAGAAGAAAACAAGGCATTATAAGAGGGGAAAATTGGTCAAGAAAGGATAATGAAGAAAAATGAGTTTTTCTGGAATATTTTTACCTTAGGAGAGAGAGACTCCAAGCTACACATTGATGCCATTTTCTCTTCAAATGAGGAAAACCCATGGAGATGAAGTTCATCCTTTTAGAATTTTGAAAAGAGAGGAAGATAGAGAATGATGAGAGGATGAGGAATATGTATTTATTTTGTGATTTGAGCTTTAATGGAGCTTTTACATGGGGAGAAGATGAAGAAGCCATGGATGGTTGGTAGAGAAGTTCAAAAATGACAGCAACTGAAATACCCCAAACCTTGATATGTTGTTTAGCTCTTAAAATATGGTATATTAAGGCTAAAAAGTTCCTTAAAAACATTAGTGAACAATTTAAACCATAGTAGAAACAATAAAGTACCATTAAGACAGTTGGGCAAAAACATGCTCTAAGCTTGGAATGAACTTGGTTAGGACCCAAAGAGCCTACCAACACTAAATAATTTTAAATTATGATTTTATAAGGCTAATTAATTCCTTAAGAAACATTGGTAGACAATTTAACCAAAGAAAACACAAGTAAACACCATAAAGTCAATTTAAGCAAATACTTGCTCTAGACTTGGTGTAACCTTGTATAAGACCTAAAGGTCATTCCTAGACCTTATTAACATGCTAATGAACATTTTAAATCAATTACTAAAGAAAACCAAGGTTGAAAACAAGTTAAAACATAAAATGTGCTTTGAAACACCCTGGAAAATCTTAGTTACAAAATATACCATGTTATTTTATGTGTGAAAATTGTAGACATGTATACATGTATTATAACAGCTACAGATTTTGGGAAGTAAATACATTACCGTCAATTTTAGAATAGTCTTGGATGTACTCAAATGTTTGAAATATATAAGTCGTACGTACTTATATACATGAATTTGATAAATTTAGAAAAACATTGTACCTTTGGGTATTTAGTTATCATACCATAGCAAAAGATTAAATTATCATGTGACCATTTATATATTGGTATATCAATTAGGAGTTAGACGTGATAATATATTCAGCCTTGTATTATAGCCATGTACTAACCGACCAAGTAACAAGATTTTAGCTATAGATACCGACTATAAATATTACAGTGACATATCGAGTTTATATTACCGGCTGTAATGTACATAGTTAGCCATCATTATCGCAAGTAAACTTGCTAGCACATTACATTACTAAACCGTTTATATATATATATATGTATAGCTTACTAAATCGCTTATATATATATATATACATTGCTTACTAAATCGTTTATACATATATGTATATGTTGCTTGCTAAATCACATATATAAATATGTGTACCAAATCGCTTATGTGCATATATACGTTGCTAAGTTAAATCAGTTATGAATATGTATACGTTGATTAAGCATATGTATATAACTTGCCTAATTATTTTTAGTCTTATCCATTATTACTATATCCTAGCTTATTGGTAAAAGTGACCGATTGTAATATTAAAATGTGTCATTTTTACAGTAACATGTTAAATTTATATTGCCGACTGTAATGTAAAATGTGTCATTGTTACAGTGGCATTTTAAATTTATATTACCGACGGTAATATTAAAATATGTCATTATTACAGTGACATATTAAAATGCGTCATTGTTACAATGACAAACTAAGTTTATATTACCGGTTATAAATATACAAACTAGCCATTATATCTTTGTGTAACCGACCACACATGGCATTAAGGTATCTATGTTCAATATACCATTGTTACAGCCGCCAGCAATAATGTTACATGTCACCTAATTAACACCTTTGTTATTATATAATTATTATCAAACATTATACCTATACTTATCAGCTATATAACCGCCTTCCTTGCTGTATGTACGTATTTATGTGCTAATAAAGCGATAAAATAATTCAGCTGGTTGTATTGCCATTACCGATATCATATTGTGACATTTAATATTCTTGTCATCTTGTAACAAGTAATGATTCCAGCCCCTTCAAAACCGTTTGCAAATATGTATAATATGCTAGATTGCCTTTATGTGATCACTATTAAACAGCAAATCCAAGCAAAGTATTGCCGCTGATTCAGCTCCTTCATTACCGATTTCTTATTGTTACAATGAACACCTGTCTTCACATAATTAGTGTAAAGTTAAAGCTGATCCAGTTCATCCAAGAAGTAGTGTACTCCCCCTGCCTAGTCATTAGTTAAATGTCACAACCTGAGTTAACCAACAAACTAACCAATGAAAATGGAACAACAACAAGCAAGAGGTGGCATTCTGATAAAACTTATCTTGCTGAATGGAATTAATCCTCTTGCGAAAGACAAGTTATTATCGGCAGTATTCACCTCTCAACCTGGAACCTCCTCTGCCCTTCTTCACTCACGTAAACTCCCAAAAGAATTTAAGTTAGAAAAATTAATCAAGTAACAGCAAGAAGAAGCTAGTGCAAACCGATAGCATGTGTTGCTGGTACTGAAATTCTGCTGCTGCAGCTGCTGTGTTGTTGTTGGCGTCAGTTTTGGGAAAGGAAATCCTCTCCTTGCCTACTCAAATAATTATCGACCAGATAATTCTCCTGCAAACGATAAATTTGACCTATTAAATACCAAGAAATAATCTTAGAAAATAATAAATCAAAAAAACCGTCAGGTTGCAAAAATCCCGGTTATTGTAGTAGAGTTTATGGGAACCAGGTATCGAACCGTGGGACTATGTGATAATTATCTAGACTTAGCAAAGGTTATAAATTGAGGGGGAATTCTGTTTTGTTCTAAACTGTAATTTAAATAACAACTAAAAATTAAAATAACAAAATATTAAAAGTGGTTTGTGAAAATGGAAGAACGAACTCTGGGTTCAGGTTTTACTCGTTTGATTAATTATGCTATTCTACCGGTTTAATTAAGAATAATTTGGCAAAATTCCTTTTATAGTCTTCAGATTTAAATCGTAAATTCTAATGACCTCGTTTACCAGAACATGCAAGGTTTGATATAAACTCAGGCAAAACATATGTAAACGGCTAGTTAAAAGGAATATAATTTTGCATCTGAAATACTAAATTTATTCAATCAGAATAAATTTTTCCACAGACATAACAATTAATGTGACCTATCTATTTATCACGGATCTGATCAAAATAGATTTTGTAAAGCAATTTAATAAACTCATGTAATTTATTAAAAAGCGAAATAATAATATTAATCGTATCAAATTATAATTAATTTAAACCGGTAAAATAAAGTGCACAATTAAAACAAACTAATAATAACCATCTCCCAGAGTATAAATAATCTAACCGGATATGTTAAATAAATGAGCAGAGATAAGAGTAAAAGAAATCATCTGTTTCGCTGACTCCGAAGCTGCTCCGTTATTCTGACAGACCGGAATAGAATTGAGGTAGATGATAATATACGGAGAATGGTGGGGTGTGAGTTTTGTGGTGGTGGTCGAGTGATTTGTGAATTGTAAATGGATGTGTACTTAAGTGAATTTGGAGAATGAATTTGCGAGTGAGTGAGTGTAGTACGTGTGGTGATGTTTACGGGAGAAAGAAAATAAAATGGTGGTGGTGTCGAGTGAATTATGGAGAAGATGGATGAAGTGGTGGATTCGTCGATGAATGGATTAATTCGTGGATAGATGAATGGATTTTTGATGAAGTGAATGGAGTGAATGGATCGATTGATAGGTGCGTCAATGACTGGATGATTTTTAGCAAGGAGAGTGTGGGTTTATATAGGCGGAGGATTTCAGAAGCAGACAACGGAGAAGTGAGGACAGGGACAGTGAGCTAGCGAGTAGATGGCGGTGGAGTTGGTGCAGATCGGTGAAGATTTGAGTCAGAGATTTCATCGGGCAGAGCTAGTCACGCGTGCACAAATTAAGGTGGGCGCCGTCAGCAATTAATGAAGTAGCAGTTCGAATGCGGCGCCCGCGAACGGAGAAGAAAACTGTTCGGTGTCGAAATCCTGTTCTGGCGTGCGCATGTATGCTTGTCCGCCTCACTTCTGTCTTGAGAACCGCCCAACAACAGGCGGTTGTGACCTATTGCTTCCGCCTCCTTGACCGCCAGTTAACAGGCGGTCCGCCTGTCTCTCGTCCGCATCATAACAGGCGGTAGTGTCTCTGGTGTCCGCTTGGCGGTTGTAATACTCCTGTCCGCCTGGTTCACCTCGCCATTTCAGGCGGTTGCAACAGGATGTCTTATCCGAGTGTACTCTAATCTTCAATCTCCCCCAGATTCTTCGTTATAAGTCCGTTTTGGTCCCCGTTTGTTGCGTTGGAAAGTTCGTGAGGCGAACTATGCATTTCTGTCATCATTTCCTGATTTTATCATATAAATTGGAATTAGTTCCTATCCAAAGTAAGAGTTACAAAAAGCATAGGATAAGTGTGAGAAGGTGCGTTAAAAAGTTACATAAGATAATGACCAAGCACCTATAAAACTATATAAATTTCACACTTATCATCTCCATACACCAAAACTCCTCTTCTCTGCCTCTTCTATCACGTAAGCCAAAAGATAGAAATAAGGTTCATATTACGAGAAGATAATCAGCAGCAAGAGAAGTAAAGTGCAACCGAGACTATGCTGAAATTTCGTTCTGTTTGCGCAAGCTTGAGGAGGGGAAAAAGTTCCAAGTGCTAAAGAATTTAATAGATGAGGGAGGGCCTTTAAGCTGTAGAAACTCTAGAGAAATTCAAGAATATGTCAAAGTGAAATCAGGTAACCACCTTGATCAACAAGTTTGCAAATCTGATTTTTCTTCGGTGATGTTTTGTGGTTTTAAGGAGCTGATTTCTTTATTGATTATCCTTGGTTGTTATGTCTGTATTTAGCTTATTTTTGGAGGTTTAACTCTCCTATTTATCTATCAAAATTCGTGGCTATGCAAATGAAGTAATCTAGAGAAGTTAGAACAAGAAAATGACAAAACATGCTATAAGGAACTGCTGTAAAAACGGTTCTGTATAACTGGGTTTTGGATTGTTTTCCCTTTGTATTTTGGATTGATTTTCTGGGAAAAGATGATACTGAGTATGTGAACGTCCATGAAGAAGTGGGGAGCAAAATTGATGGGTTCCATAGGCTAGAAAAGCAAGAGAATTCAGATCTGTCCAATTGTTGTACTGCTGATAACCGGTTCTGTATAATCAAGTTCAGAGTTGTTTTTCTCTGTGTTATTGGCTATAATTACTGAGGAAATGATAATTAGGTGTATGAACATCCATGTAAAAGTGGGAAGTAGGTTTGATGAGTTTCTTAGGCTATAATGACAAGAACACTTAAATCTGTCCAAGAATGTTACTATTGTTGTTTTACTTGAAATCGGTGGGATCATTGAGTACTTTAGGTTGCCTTTCTTGGATTTTACAGAACAATGAGGTTGGTCTATCTTATAGTGAGTTAGGAAAACAATTATATTGTAACACCCCTACTACACGTTTAACCGTAATTGAAATCGCAGCGGAAATAGACAACTAAACAATAACTAAACGGTTCGTGTTACAACGCCGTTAACCACCCACGTGGTTAACAAGGCAGAATAAATACAAGTGTACCGGTCTGATGATCAGACCTCCGAGCATAGAACTAAACCATAAATACATCATATACAATACCGAGTACTTAATTACATTCATTCACTGTAAACCGACAATATACCGTCACTGTAGTACAACAGAACCAAATATATCGCCACGGGAGCACAGGCGCATCCCGGGCTCAACATCCAAAATAACCAAAATATTCGTGCAACCTAGAGTGTATAGCCATTCCGCTTCCTCGATCCTTATCCTGCAGTAAAAATATGGAGCCCCCGAGGGGGTCAGCAACCCTTGGCTGGTATGGCTAACGCGCAGCCCATCGGCTACCGGGATACGCGCAACTAATTGTCATGATAACCTGGCATTGATTTTACACAAACAATATATAGCATAGCAAGAAATATTGCTGAGCAAACAATACACACATAGTGAGTACACTTCCCACAACAAGAAACCAAGAAGGTTAATCAACATAAGAAGCCTAGAGAATGGTTCACCCTCATGTTAAGCTTGCTACACACACTCATTACCGTTCTGTTAGTTGAACGAGTAACTTAACTCACAGATGGATCGGATATTGTGACCCGAACACACCACATAAACACATGTTCCCACTAAACCGATCATAAGTCAGAATAGGTAAGCTTTGGTGGAAGCTAGCGGGAGATCGAACGCCAAATAAAGGAGAACAATCTTAACATTATAAGAGTCGAATCGGATACAGATATCTACTCCTATACTTACACGCGTGACCGGACAACCGGATTCCTCACCCCCAGTTAACAATCGTTAGAAGTTCACTGTTGGAACTCAATAACAAATCACAGCATGTGGTTAAGTCTTGTTAGTCACACACAAGGGGTATGAGTCACATTTCCACAATACAATAATATAAACAACTGCAAACTTGTTACATGACTTAAGTCTTACAAGGTCATAAACTTACAGAAAAACAAACAGCACACAAGTCGGTGTAAACTGGTAGGCAACAGACTGCAAGAAAACCATACCTTGGTCCTTGCTTCGACTGGTTTCCACCGTTGGAGAATCCTATACACATTTAGTAACGTCGGTTAATTAACGCACTAGTTCGTTGTTAACTTATTACCCCACATAACTAGTTATTTTATTTTCACACTTGTTATAACTTTTCACCCTTTTATTTGCCATTATAACTTACCTAACATGTCTTAGACAACCCCACATCATCATTACTAACTAATCACCATTTTTAGGCAACGTTTTCTAGCCTTAAACAACATTTTTGGCCCACACAGTGGCCTATCCGAACTTGTGTCCGAGCTTCCCAAGTTCGGACGCAAGTCGAGACTCAAAGGGTGAACCCTGACGTATGTCCGAACTTGTGTCCGATCTTCCTAAGTTCGGACATAGGTCGAGGAAAAATCAGGGAAAAGAGATGGCGGTGTCCGAACTTCTAGGGTCAGACAGAAGTTCTGACAGTGGCCGAGACTCAAAAAAAAAACTTAATGCAACAGGGCACGTCCGAACTTCCAAATTCGGATGGAAGTTCGGATGTGTAGGAAAGTTCATCTTCTACACTCTTAAACACTTGTTCATTTCTTATCAAAATTCCTAACACTTATACTGTTTTCTCCTTAGATTTCCAAGTGGTGTTTCATGCCTATAATAACCATTATGCCAAAGTATTTTCCTCTCCATTAAACATCATCTTCCAAGCATCTTTTCTTACAAATCAAATTTCCTTAGTCATTCTTGAAATCCCTTTACAAGTTTATACTTTCTCCTTATTTACCAAATTTGCCTAAATCTCTACACACTCCAAAATGACTTTGGTGCATTCCAAAACACTCATTTGATTTCTACAATCTCTAAGATAGTGCCTAAGTTCTTCTTACACTCTAAAACACCTTAATACACTTTCTTTCCCTAGTAATATACCTAATCACTTCTAACACTTCCTAGTCCACCTAAACTCATTTAGACACTTAAAACTTCTTATACATTACCTAATTTTTGACATGGGTTCTACTAACATCTTGTTACAAAACCAAACACATTGTTTTCACCATTAAACATCCAAGAACAATAAAATCCATCAAGAACATTCTTGTACACAAAACTTCACTCATTTAACACTACATCACAATAGTGCATAATTTAAATTGCTTGGCACTTAGGCCCTTAAATGACATGGCTCTTAGGCCCTTAAATTCATAAACCATAAACACTGAATTTCCCACATTATATTTGCCTTTGACCTGCAAATACATACAACAACACATATGCCCTTTAATAGTCTCCTTGAGAGCATTTTACTAAGTCATTTACCATTAGCTCCTTAAGTAGTTTTAATAAGCAATATAGACTCATTTCTCCTAAGACATTAAACTACATTAGGTTAGCATATTTACCTCTTTTCCTCACAAACTTCTTTCTTGTTTCCTTGATTAAAATCGGTAAGGATGTTTGATTGCTTGTCAACTTCTAAACAATATACAATAATGAAATGAGTATACAAGCTTTATGCTTCATCTCATTGTAAACCCTAGATACATATATTGTCTTAGAATATTTAGATGATTGTTTTACCTTGGATAAGAAAGAGAGTTCGGATATGTAGCAAGAAAGGACTCCACCAAGCCCTTGGAAGATTCAAATGAAGCTAGAACAAGTATTGTAAAGGCACCATTAATGGTGTTTTTCGGACAACATACAAACATGAAGGAATTAGAGTTTTTCTTTGAGTTTCCTTACCTAGAAGCAAAGGAGAACAATAATATATGAAAAGATGAGCTCAAGCTCCTCCCATGGAGATACCTCTTGGCACCAAAATGGAGCTCTTGGAATTTTGAGAAGACAAGGTTGAAGAGCTTGATGAGACTAAGAGAATGGTGGTCTTAGATTTTGATTTGGCAAAGAGAGCTAGGAGATAATGACAATGGAAGATGGAGGTTGATGTTGTTGCTGTAGCATCACCGTGAAAGAGAGAATGAAGGAAGGTAGAAGACATGGGAAAACAAGGGAAATGAAGAATGAATGAGTTTGCTTTGGAAGATATTAAGTAGTAAAGCAAATAGTAACTTGCTTTATCATTTGTTATTTACTTATTAACTTGCAAGGTGGTGACTCACCTCATAAATACCGGCCCCCATTAGTCATCTAGGGGTGTTTTAGTCTTTGTTGACCATTTAACTTATTTATATGACTTATGTTATAAGCTAGCTTATTTTAGTTACTATTCATAAAAACAAGGCACATAGTTGTGAAATTTTTGATTTCCCATTGACTTAGACTTCCTAATGAGATACTAAGTAGTACACATGTTAATTAAAGAGTAATGATGGACATTTAGCCACTCAAAACCCATTTACAAGACAATTTTTCAAAAATGTGCTTTAAGACTCCTTAAAGCACATTTTGTGTTTTAACTTGTTTTCAAGCTTGGTTTTCTTGGTATTGGTTTAATATGTTCATTAATATATAAATAAGGTCTTGGTAAGCTCATTAGGTCTTAACCAAGCTTATCCCAAGCTTAGAGCACATTTTAGCCCTAATTGACTTTAAGGTATTTTTGTGTTTTCTATGGTTTAAATTGTTTACTAATGTTTCTAAGACTCTTTTTAGTCTTAATATACCATATTTCAATGTTTAAACGACATACTAAGGTTTGGGGTATTTCAATCTACCCCCCTTAAAAGAACTTTGTCCCCAAAGTTCATACTTCCCACATATCCTAAATATTAGAACACGGGAACACATCTAAACAATACTTCCATAACAACATTAACAATATTGTAACACCCCATCCAACAACAAACACATAACAACAATCTACAGCGGAATACACACCTCATCAAATAACTTAACTCGTTGGTGTTACACGCCGTTAACCACCCACGTGGCTAACAAGGCTATTACATACACATTGTACCTGTCTGATGGACTAGATTCCCGAGCAATTGTACATCACTATACTTTTTCATTAACAACCAGCTTACACTAACCTTACTAATGTACCGAGTATTACAAACTGATGCCGATAACAACTTCGGTCTTACTACTCCTACTGTATATATATAACTTACATGATTACCCATGTACCACGACTACCCCGTCCTACTCTCGAGCGGCTTCCAGCTCCTTGAACCTGAAATAGGAAAAGAAGAGAATGGGTGGCCCCCAAGGGGCTCAGCACCTTTGCTGGTATGGTAATCCCGCAGCCCACATGCTACCGGGCCACGCACAACTAATTGTCGTCTTAGCATGCGGTTGATTATATTTAAATCATGCATGCAACTGTAAACACACAACCTTTCGCCTCAGTGGGCTCAACAAACAGATACACATCCTTACTTGATAAGTCACTCATGGTATTCATTATCCCTAGTGTAACACCCAACTAACAACACACTTAAAAACACGTTGCAGCGGAAATCACAACTCAAAACATAACTTAACTCTTTGGTGTTTACACGCCGTTAGCCACCCACGTGGCTAACAAGGCTAACATACATACATTGTCGGTCTGATGGACTAAACTCCCGAGCAACTACACATTAATCCCGTTCCATGTCCAACATTTAATATACACTTACATTACAACTGTACCGAGTAATTACCAACTACGCCGATACATTTTCGGTCTTACTACTCCTATAATACATCCACAATTCTCATGACTACCACATACAAACACTACCCCTTCCTACTCCGAACGGCTTCCAGTTCCTTGTACCTGAAAAGTATGGGAGCCCCCAAAGGGGGTCAGCACCTTTGCTGGTATGGTAATCCCGCAGCCCGCATGCTACCGGGCCACGCACAACTATTTGTCGTCTTAGCATGCGGTTGATTTATTTCCAAACATGCACACTCACACATATCATGCTTATAGCAAACAACCATTAATAGGCACAACACAAATTAGACCACACCAGTAACAACACACCTTCACTTTATAACACTCAACTTAATTTCTCCCTCTGAGAGGATATAACTTTACTTAGGGAATGCCGGGGATATAAGCCCGAGCACAACATACATACATTTCCTTTACTTGAGTGGCGCCTCATATAGGACCGACCACAACATACATAATTTCCCCCTAACTCCAATAGTGATGAGGTAGGTAACCTTGGTTAAGCTTGTGGGTGGTTGTAATTCCAGGAGGAAGAACAACCGTAACATAACAAGAGGGAGTCGAAGCGAACTTAGCACGACCCTACCAACATTATACATAATTTCCCTCCTAGCCCGATGTGGAGGTCGGTAGGTAAGCTTTGGCTAAGCTAGTGGGAGGTCGAATTCCAATGAAGGAAAACAACCCTAACATAACAGGATGGGAGTTAATTCACATATATATATTAACTCCCAAACAATCGCGCGACCGGGACACCCGGATTCCTCTCCATACATACATATACTTATTAGTGAAGGTTCCCTTATGGAACTTATCACATACATACATCACATAGTGTTACTAACTCGGTTAGTCACATAAGGGAAATCATATCCCATTTCAACAACACGGATAACAGTATCCAACATCAACACATTAAACAAGTCACATACATCACGCATTGTCACAACATACAATAACACACGGATAGCCGTAGTTGAACGTTCCCATGGGTTGGGCGTTTATTCCGAATACCGATCTCTTATGTGAGCCTAAGGTCGGTTAACTACTATTTAACACATAACTAAGGTTAAGCGGTTATCGGAATTATTACGCCAAAATATGAATTACTGTAAACTCATTTCATGCTTTATCTTGCAAGGTGGCAAACACACAGAAAACACATTGGCATACAAGCCGGTGTAATCCGGTAGGACACAGGTTGCAAGAAAACCATACCTGTCACCGAAGGTGCACTCTAATGTGCCATCACATGTTCCTTGAAAATCTTTGAACAACTGGTAACATTATAACTATCTCCATTAACATCGGGGAAACAAATTATTAACGACTAATGCGCCCATGGTTAACCCCGTTACCCTGTTATGCTTAATTTTACTCTTGTGATCTTAAGTTCACAACTCTCACATCAAACCTAACACTTGTTTACACATCTTAAGGCCTTACATGTCACCAAAACAAGGCCTAACATCATCCAAAACCATTACCATCCAATCCCCCATCATTAGAAGGCTCAAGCACACTTATAGAGCAAAAAAAATGGAGTTCAAAGATTATTGGTCATTTTCAAATATAATATACCTAAACATATGCCAAAAACATGTCAAAAACAGATAGTACTTGAAAAGAGGAATCCAACGCCGCAAACGGCACTCAAAACGGAGTTCAAACGAAAAGTTATGCAAAAACAAGGTTGGTCCGAACATGCGTCCGACCTTGCATGTTCGGACATAAGTCGAGAGTTCTGTAAAATTTTCCGTCGTATGATGTCCGAACTTCAATGTTCGGACACATGTTAGGACATACCGAAAACTGCAAAATTCATTACGGAAAACAACTAGAACCATGCCACAAATCCCCCACAAAACATACATAACTTATAGTAGCAAATAGCCCATCGAAAACACATTTCCACGGGGTTTTAACGCATCATACACACATTAAAATCAACCAATAACATCACCAAATCAAAGAGTCAAAAACACTCATTTTCTACCAAATTTCGCCATAACCTCCCCATAAACTCTACACATTCATCCTCATCAATTTCCATCATTTTCATCCCTAATCTAGCCACACCTTTCAAGGGTCCTAACAGCACTTAACATAATCCTCAAATTCATCAACAACATACAATCACCATAAACTCCATAACCACAATATCAATCACAAACTCAAAACATTTGGCTCTAAAGGCCCTCCATTCAACATTAATTCACAAACCTCTTCTAAACATCAATTGAACACATTCCACATATATTTCAATCCACATTTGGGTTCATTAATTTGTTTACCCATCCCAAACACTTAAACAATTATAACAAGGTTTAAGGTGGATTCCTTACCTTAATTTCACAAGTTTCCTTAATTCTCCTCTTGCTCCATATCTTCTCCAAAATCGGTTAAGAGGGCATGGAGTTTCCAAACTCCATCCCAACATTCAAGAACACAAAAACCACTCAATTAATTATCTAAACCCTTGCAATATTTCAATTCAATCAAAGGGCTAGATCACAAGGTTAGGGTTTACCTTTGTGAAGCTTTCGAGAGGGATTTTCACCCTTGAATCAAGAGGGGAACTTCTCCACCATTGAAGGATCAATTTGGAGCTCAAGAACAAGGAGAAAACAAGGTATCAAAAATGGTGAAAATTGATTACACCCAAGAGTTGAAGGAAAAATGACTTTCTCTTGGAAATTTTTACCTTAGAAGAGAGAGGAGACTCCAAGCTTCAAGAATATGTCATTTTCTCTTCAAATGGGAAAAACCCATGGAGATGAAACTCATCCTTTTGAAATTCCGAAAAAGGAAAGGTAGAGGAGGATGAGGAGAGTTCAAATATGTAATTTGTTTTGCATTTGGAGCTTGGAGTTGGCTAGAGCATGAGGAGGAAGATGAAAGCCATGGAAGGAGAGGGGAGCTGCACAATCGGCTGCAACCAGGAGGGAGAAGGAAGGAATCGTGGAGAAGAAAAGAAAGGGAGGAAAGAGAAGAGAGGAAAAGAATAAAGGAGGAAAGAGAGTGTGGTGGGTATAAGTTACTTTTTGCTATTTGACTTATTTAATTAGCTAACTAGTCAAGTGTGAGGGGCTGTCTACATTAATAAAAAGCCGGCCACTAATATATACACACTGGAACGTTTTTCGTCTTTTACAGAAAACGCCCATTAATTTACCCGGTTTTTGCACTATTCACTAACGGGACCGTTTTCCGGAATTTTCTCATTCCTTAAATTTAATGGTTTTAAACTCCCATTAATGTTAATTATTGTTAAAAATCAACTATTATTTTTACGGGTCATTTAACTGTTTAAGGTCACGTTTTCGGGTTTTCTCGAAAAACGCGCTTTAAGACTCCGTTAGCGTTTTTAACGCATTATTTGAATCCGTTTTCTTCTGAATTTTTCCCACATGTTCTTAATGTGTAATTAAGGCATACAAATATATTATAACCCTAATAAAGGTTATGTACCTCCTAAAATAATTAAATACGCGTTTTCACACGTTTTGTGACTTTTACGCATTTTCTTTTTCTTTTGGTTTTCATTTCTTCACCAATGATCTTAAGGACTTAATTAGCCTTAGAAAATTATAATTATATGATTAATTAATGCATTAAGGTTTGGGGTATTTCACCTAGAGTGTTCCTCCTCTAATGGAGCTACTTCCTTAATAGACGACACTTACCCTTAAATCGGGTTATCCTTAAACGCCTCTTATCACAAACTGGGAATCATTTCCATGATCCACACACTCCATATCTTACAACATATACATTCCTCACATAACAAACATAACAACACTTTTCCCGTTTCGACGTGCACATGATAACATCGCAATAGGAATTGCATTACAAACAACTCACATAACATAACGGGGACGGTCCTCTTAGGAACCGACCCAAACATAGTTATTCACTGTGAGCCTAGAGATTGGTGTCACCCTCATGGTAAGCTCGTTATAACACAACAACAACACTCATTACCGTCCTAATAGTCGGACGAGTAACTTATTTAAGATGGTTCGGGGTTTGGAGGCCCGAACACACCACACAACACATGTTTCCCCCTAAACCGATCATAAGTCAGATAGCTAGCTTTGGAATAATCTAATGGAGATCAATAACCCGTGAGTGAAACAACCATAACAGAGAGAAGGTAAGGCTAGAAGGATACCCACTCTCCAAACAAACGCATTATTTGAATCCGTTTTCTTCCGAATTTTTCCCACATGTTCTTAATGTGTAATTAAGGTATACAAATATATTTATAACCCTAATAAAGGTTATGTACCTCCTAAAAAATTAAATACGCGTTTTCACGTTTTGTGACTTTTACGCATTTTCTTTTTCTTTTTGGTTTTCATTTCTTCACCAATGATCTTAAGGACTTAATTAGCCTTAGAAAATTATAATTATATGATTAATTAACGCATTAAGGTTTGGGGTATTTCAATCTACCCCCCTTAAAAGAACTTCGTCCTCGAAGTTCACACTTCCCTAGCATCCCTTGAATTAGAACACAGGGATTACTTGCATAACAAAACTTCCATACTCCAACATACTCTATATCACATCCTCGGACTAAACGGTCCGGGTAACACATCCACATCCATACATACATAACATAACATAACATACTTACATAGTATCCTCGGACTTATTGGTCCGGGTACCTTAACAACATTTGCACATACATAACAACCCTTAGACTCTTAGGTCTGGGTAACATAGCAACATTTAGACTCTTAGGTCTTGATAACATAACAACCTTTAGACACATGGTCTAGGTAACATAACACTTTCGGAATTCAATCACATTAGGACTCAAGGTCCAAAATAATAATTACTACACATACCACACAACATGTCATAGCATGTATATCAACCAGAAATTCCTTTTCCATCTCTTCATGAGTTCGAGACCCATGTAGAGTACATATACACTGTGATCCCGCAGAACCGGTCGCGATGGACACTCTGGTCCCCGTTCCTTTGGGAGATCAAAACAATTGCATACATCTTTAAAATATACTTCTCATGTCACCGGTCCTAAGACAAAGGCTCATACGTCCTCAGCTCGTGAGCAAGTAGTAGGAAAATACCCTCTATGAGGTCAAGTATAATGAAATCCTTTATTGGAAGGATACAAGTTGAAAATCCTCCACGAGGTCACATAAAGGTAGTCCTTCCTTTGAAAATACCACTTAAGAATCTTAAAAAAAATATTAATTGAAGTCTTGAAAATACCAATTGAAAATCTGAAACCACGCATTAAAATTCCTTTGAAAATTCAATACAACTCCAAGTCCAATTATTGTTAACTGCATCGTATTCTTGATGTGATTATTTGTGACCACTTATAGGGAGTTTCAAGAATCATCCAACCCTAATGTGATCAGCATCAGAGTTGAACTATCTTTCCACCCCAATTTGTGTTCGGCTTCCCTTGATCTCATGATAATCAAGTTTCACCTCCCACTTCATTTTCAAACAACAACTAATTCAAGCATGTACCATTTTCTATCTTCTAATCCATCTAGTCGTAATCATTACATCTCCAAGGGTGGAACTATGTCCATCAACCAACTTCCCGATTTATTTTAAATCAAGTTACCTAGGGAATTTAATTCTCACTAGGTTCTACGTTGGTGTCATACCTCTTCATAAATCACAATACTGTATATATACATATATCCATATATATATTTTTATCAAAATATGATACACAATATTACATTTGGTGTCATATGAACATATGCTGTCGGGGTTATAGTTCCCCGGGAGTTTTTCTACTCCCTTATACTTATACTTCCACACACATCCGTTAACACAATAAACACACTTATCACAAGGGTATTCGCATCTTCTGTGCGTAATTACCACAATTAACCATGAATGAATGTGTATGTTTATGTAACACATACATCAATCATCAAAACAAATTATTTTGTGCTATGCACACCATAGTTCACGTACACTTGTACGGTAAAACATACTAAACGGTTTGCGCTCTACCCCCCCTTAAAAGGGATTACGCCCACGTAATCAATCACTTAATCACTGGTTTATAACGGTCTACCGTCGTGAAGTGTTTTATCTCCACGCGGTCTATTACACCATGTGTTCTGGTTTGAGGATCTTAGCCATATGGGCGGTTTAGTCCATAACCGAGAATTCTCACTAGAGTTTGTTTTAACTCTTAACTGGTTTCGATTCTGGCCTGTGAGGCTTTTAGGCATCATTAATTTGCCATTCACTCATGTTCACTATTCGCATTCAATATTTGAATCACTGGTTCACCAGTTTCTGCTGCGCAACTCTTGATAATTTAAAGCTTAGTTTGCCCCATACATTATTCTTACTGTATTGTATATCTTCGATTATCACCTTCATCTTGGTAATAATGATTTCTCAACCGACGCGTGGTATCACTTACCATGAGCGAACTCGGTGAGTTACAAACTTACTATCTACTTCCATAATAATTTACTGTATTCCCCACTGATTTACTTAATTTCTTCTGACTTACCGTCGATTACGTTTGAGCTACGACCTGTGGTGTAGTACTCTGTCGGTTATTCCCAACACTTGAGGTATATTCCATACCGGTGTTTAATAATCGTGTTACTGTAGTCACTTATGCCAACCAAGTACCTTCTGATTGGTACGACCGTGCTTGTCTTATGGATCGGTTTTATCACACACCATAAGTCTTGTTCTTCTATCCCCTTTAACATTTGTCAAAACTTCCTAGCTATCTCACTCGATCATTACCGCAAGCGCACCAATACAAACACTCAGTCATACAGAGTGCAGAGGCGTAAACTCTTGACAGTAAATCTTATGCGATAGCAATAGGAATTCACACTGTTTTCATTATCTCATAGTATCAACTACTGGCTTATTGCCCAGTCTGTTTATCATCATTTACTTGTATGTCCATTGAGTTTCACTCATAACTGGTCTTATTTGCCACATTATTATTTAACAATACTTATACAACGGTCGCTTACTGCGCACCGTGCTCTTACTCATTGTATAACGTTAACTTACACTACAACCGCTATTATATTAGCTTCTGCCATTACACTGTGTTTCGCCACTTGTTTGGCTGATTGCTGAATACTCTATCCTTTGAGTCTTTATGCTCCTTGAGTGTTGTTCATTACACATTTAGCATCCCACACCTATGGTGGTTGCCATTAGGCTTATCACCCTTTCAGTCTGCACCACTGGTACGAATACTTCTTTTCGTAGTAACAACATGGTCAACTCTTAACACATTCTCTGAATTTACTTCACATAACTACCGCTGTTGCGGTCTCACAATATCAAGAGGTGTCCCCACACTTTAAGCAGTGGTTCGTTATCCGCTTACTTACTTATATAACATAAACTTTTGTGATCAATAACATCTTCTTAACACATTCTACTTGTGGCTCAATAGCCTTACTGCCTCGAGCTCTGCTCGTAGTAGGCTATTCTTACATTCACTTCTCCGTATAATATTACATGGCCTATAGGTTGCATTGATTTCCATGACAAGGTGATTGTTCCTTTCATGGTATTCCCCTTTAAGGATGTCAGACTTCCTCCTGACGACTGTTAGTTTCAGTCTTTGCGTTTTCATTACGTTATCTCGTTCAACCATTGTTGATCCAAACACCCTTCTAAGGATAGTTCCTGGGTGTTACTAGGTTGTGCCATTACATCTGGCTTGCACCTATTGGTACGTTTAATTTACTACTTCCCCCCGCGTTCTTAGTGAGATTGATATCTCTAGTGATCATCTCGGGAGTCATCCCGTTCATTGCACATCAACGTATCCATAGTAGGCATCTGCCTCACCATACTTAAGCTGGGTACTTACTCCAGCTATATGTTTCGTCCTTCCGGTTCCTTATGACATATTCCACGTCTTTACTTACTAACCAGTGCACTTCGCACTTGTTCACCTTTAACATTTCCTTAAAATGAATTTACTAATTTCCCTTAGTCTTCCTTAACTTGACTGGGTTCCTTTACTTCAACCATTTGATGTAATCCATTGCTCTTGCTTGACTTTTACTTCGGACCGTAGTATGGAGTCGACTACTTCCCGTGTTCTAGACTCCACTCGTATACATACGTGGGGTATCCTGCTGATACATTGCTACTTACCCGACTACCCCATAAGAAGGTTTGTCAGGCCCACAAGCTCCTATCGGAGTGCGGTCGTCCCACATTACTGTTGGTACACTCGTAGTGTCCGTCACACGCCTAGGTGAAGTATTCTGTTGTCAACTCCTCTTATATTATCCTGTGATAATATGCATTCCATGCTTCCCGAACTTAATCCAGGGAAGTGTATCCACTGTTGTATTATTATGAACTCACTCCATTTCTCGGGTTGTTACCCTTAGGTTTACCGGTTTCCATCCGGTTATTTAAAAGTAACTGGGTAGAACTTACCTACCATGTGGCACTGAGGCCCGAGTAGGTCTTCTGATTTGGTTTAAAGAAGAGAATTGAAATAAAATGGGTTTGAAAGAAAATTTGGTTTTGAAAAGAGTTTGAAAATAAATTTAGGTTGAAAGAAAAATTTTCGTGGTTTCACAGTGTTTCTTGCCTTATCCAAGTCTAGCTTCTTGCTGACTGGTGTATTTCCAAGTACAGAGGTCAGGCTATTAAGCCCTTCCACGGTTATGATAATCCCACTTAACTTTAAGCGCTTGTAGTTGTAAAAAAAAAAGAAATCTCCCGCACAACCTTGTTGTAGCAGCACTTGCCATGGCAAGTGCGCCATGCTAACCGGTTTTCGGTTCAATACACATTGATTGCGGTACTGCTTTCGCCCGCTCTAACATCAGTGGCCTTGCTGGCCCTTACTTGATCTTACAGTCTTAACAACAATCTTCTGGGTTCTTCACACTGTCTTCACATGATAGCCATTAACTAGGGTGGTTCCCATTCTGGGAGACCCCTTTTACTTAGTATTGTATCCTCCTCGTACTACGTTGTAGTTCCTTGGTCGGTTACTATACCGTCGGTGTATTAGTCAACATTTGTAGTCCCGTAGACACTCGTCTCGGGTTCTACTACTTCACTTCTCCACTGTTGCACGTTAGTGCGTTGCAAGCTGGTTGTCCTCGACTGCTCCGCATGTCGACCCAGGGTGCTGGAAATTCCATTCTCTTATGCATAAGATTCTTCATGTTTCGCTAACAAGAGCGGTTAATATTGTTAAAATGGAGACCGTCTTCGGGATTCACATCTTTCTGGATCTACCGTGTGACAGGTTCTCCGTACTTATAAGGATACTTAGTAACAGCCAGATCAGGTTTTCCCGAGTAAGAGATGACTTTCATCTCTCTGGCGTTCTTTCCAAGTTGTATTATAGGGTTTGTGGAGGGCGGGATGGATACCGTAGGTATCCAGTACACACTGGTGTTCCCCAACTAGCGTACTTCTCACGCTATCACTCAACCCTTAACCCAAAGTACTAAACTCTTAACTCGGTACTTCCTAAGCTCGGTATTTCAGTCATCAGAGCGATACTTCGCTCTGATACCACTTTTGGTAACACCCCAACTACTAACAACACACTTAAAAACACGTTGCAGCGGAAATCACAACTCACAACATAACTTAACTCTTTGGTGTTACACGCCGTTAGCCACCCACGTGGCTAACAAGGCTAACATACATACATTGTACCGGTCTGATGGACTAAACTCCCGAGCAACTACACATTAATCCCGTTCCATGTCCAACATTTAATATACACTTACATTACAACTGTACCGAGTAATTACCAACTAACGCCGATACATTTTCGGTCTTACTACTCCTATAATACATCCACAATTCTCATGACTACCACATACAAACACTACCCCGTCCTACTCTCGAACGGCTTCCAGTTCCTTGTACCTGAAAAGTATGGGAGCCCCCAAAGGGGGTCAGCACCTTTGCTGGTATGGTAATCCCGCAGCCCGCATGCTACCGGGCCACGCACAACTATTTGTCGTCTTAGCATGCGGTTGATTTATTCCAAACATGCACAAACTCACACACATATCATGCTTATAAGCAAACAACCATTAATAGGGCACAACACAAATTAGCACACACACTCAGTAACAACACACTTCACTTTATAACATA
This sequence comes from Limonium bicolor, assembly GCA_023374045.1. Classification (NCBI taxonomy): domain Eukaryota; kingdom Viridiplantae; phylum Streptophyta; class Magnoliopsida; order Caryophyllales; family Plumbaginaceae; genus Limonium; species Limonium bicolor. The sequence continues at coordinate 281,346,661 of CM041782.1, read as the reverse complement.
CTCAACTTAATTTCTCTCCTCTGAGAGGATATAACTTTACTTAGGGAATGCCGGGGTGATATAAGCCCGAGCACAACATACATACATTTCCTTTACTTGAGTGGCGGCCTCATATAGGACCGACCACAACATACATAATTTCCCCCTAACTCCAATAGTGATGAGGTAGGTAAGCCTTGGTTAAGCTTGTGGGTGGTTGTAATTCCAGGAGGAAGAACAACCGTAACATAACAAAGAGGGAGTCGAAGCGAACTTAGGCATCGACACCCTACCAACATTATACATAATTTCCCTCCTAGCCCGATGTGGAGGTCGGGTAGGTAAGCTTTGGCTAAGCTAGTGGGAGGTCGAATTCCAATGAAGGAAAACAACCCTAACATAACAGGATGGGAGTTAATTCACATTATATATTATTAACTCCCAAACAATACGCGCGACCGGGACAACCGGATTCCTCTCCATACATACATATACTTATTAGTGAAAGGTTCCCTTATGGAACTTATCACATACATACATCACATAGTGTTACTAACTCGGTTAGTCACATAAGGGAAATCATATCCCATTTCAACAACACGGATAACAGTATCCAACATCAACAACACATTAAACAAGTCACATACATCACGCATTGTCACAACATACAATAACGCACGGATAGCCGTAGTTAGAACGTTCCCATGGGTTGGGACGTTTATTCCGAATACCGATCTCTTATGTGAGCCTAAGGTCGGTTAACTACTATTTAACACATAACTAAGGTTAAGCGGTATCGGAATTAGTTACGCCACAATAATGAATTACTGTAAACTCATTTCATGCTTTATCTTGCAAGGTGGCAAACACACAGAAAACACATTGGCATACAAGCCGGTGTAATCCGGTAGGACACAGGTTGCAAGAAAACCATACCTGTCACCGAAGGTGCACTCTAATGTGCCATCACATGTTCCTTGAAAATCTTTGAACAACTGGTAACATTATAACTATCTCCATTAACATCGGGGTAACATAATTATTTAACGACTAATGCGCCCATGGTTAACCCCGTTACCCTGTTATGCTTAATTTTACTCTTGTGATCTTAAGTTCACAACTCTCACATCAAACCTAACACTTGTTTACACATCTTAAGGCCTTTACATGTCACCAAAACAAGGCCTAACATCATCCAAAACCATTACCATCCAATCCCCCATCATTAGAAGGCTCAAGCACACTTATAGAGTAAAAAAAAATGGAGTTCAAAAGATTATTGGTCATTTTCAAATAAGAATATACCTAAACATATGCCAAAAACATGTCAAAACAGATAGTACTTGAAAAGAGGAATCCAACGCCGCAAACGGCACTCAAAACGGAGTTCAAACGAAAAAGTTATGCAAAAACAAAGGTTGGTCCGAACATGCGTCCGACCTTGCATGTTCGGACATAAGTCGAGAGTTCTGAAAATTTTCCGTCGTATGATGTCCGAACTTCAATGTTCGGACACATGTTAGGACATACCGAAAACTGCAAAATTCATTACGGAAAACAACTAGAACCAAGCCACAAATCCCCCACAAAACATACATAACTTATAGTAGCAAAATAGCCCATCGAAAACACATTTCCACGGGGTTTTAACGCATCATACACACATTAAAATCAACCAATAACATCACCAAATCAAAGAGTCAAAAACACTCATTTTCTACCAAAATTTCGCCATAACCTCCCCATAAACTCTACACATTCATCCTCATCAATTTCCATCATTTTCCCCTAATCTAGCCACACCCTTTCAAGGGTCCTAACAGCACTACATAATCCTCAAATTCATCAACAACAATACATCACCATAAACTCCATAACACAATATCAATCACAAACTCAAAACATTTGGCTCTAAAGGCCCTCCATTCAACATTAATTCACAAACCTCTTCTAACTCAATTGAACACATTCCAACTATATTTCAAATCCACAATTTGGGTTCATTAATTTGTTTACCCATCCCAAACACTTAAACAATTATAACAAGGTTTAAGGTGGATTCCTTACCTTAATTTCACAAGTTTCCTTAATTCTCCTCTTGCTCCATATCTTCTCCAAAATCGTTAAGAGGGCATGGAGTTTCCAACTCCATCCCAACATTCAAGAACACAAACACACTCAATTAATTATCTAAACCCTTGCAATATTTCAATTCAATCAAAGGGCTAGATCACAAGTAGGGTTTACCTTTGTGAAGCTTTTCGAGAGGGATTTCACCCTTGAATCAAGAGGGAACTTCTCCACCATTGAAGGATCAATTTGGAGCTCAGAACAAGGAGAAAACAAGGTATCAAAAATGGTGAAAATTGATTACACCAAGAGTTGAAGGAAAAATGACTTTATCTTGGAATTTTTACCTTAGAAGAGAGAGGAGACTCCAAGCTTCAAGAATTGTCATTTTCTCTTCAAATGGGAAAAACCCATGGAGATGAAACTCATCCTTTTGAAATTCCGAAAAGGGGAAAGGTAGAGGAGGATGAGGAGAGTTCAAATATGTAATTGTTTGCATTTGGAGCTTGGAGTTGGCTAGAGCAGAGAGGAAGATGAGAAGCCATGGAAGGAGAGGGGAGAGCTGCACAATCGCTGCAACAGGAGGGAGAAGGAAGGAATCGTGGAGAAGAAAGAAAGGGAGGAAAGAGAAGAGAGAAAAGAAATAAAGGAGGAAAGAGAGTGTGGTGGGGTATAAGTTACTTTTGCTATTTGACTTATTTAATTAGCTAACTAGTCAAGTGTGAGGGGCTGTCTGCATTAATAAAAACCGGCCCACTAATATATACGCACTGGAACGTTTTTCGTCTTTTACAGAAAACGCCCATTAATTTACCCGGTTTTTGCACTATTCACTAACCGGGACCGTTTTCCGGAATTTTCTCATTCCTTAAATTTTAATGGTTGTTAAACTCCCATTAATGTTTAATTATTGTTAAAAAATCAACTATTATTTTTTACGGGGTCATTTAACTGTTTAAGGTCACGTTTTCGGGTTTTTTCTCGAAAAACGCGCTTTAAGACTCCGTTAGCGTTTTAACGCATTATTTGAATCCGTTTTCCTGAAATTTTTCCCACATGTTCTTAATGTGTAATTAAGTATACAAATATATTTATAACCCTAATAAAGGTTATGTACCTCCTAAAATAATTAAATACAATACGCGTTTTCACGTTTTGTGACTTTTACGCATTTTCTTTTTCTTTTTGGTTTTCATTTCTAAACCAAACTTTCGCCTCAGGGGCTCAACAAACAGATAACACATCCTTACTTGATAAGTCACTCATGGTATTCATTATCCCTAGAGTGTTCCTCCTCTAATGGAGCTACTTCCTTAATAGACGACACTTACCCTTAAATCGGGTTATCCTTAAACGCCTCTTATCACAAACTGGGAATCATTCCATGATCCCACACTCCATATCTTACAACATATAACATTCCTCACATAACAAACATAACAACACTTTTCACGTTTCGACGTGCACATGATAACATCGCAATAGGAATTGCATTACAACAACATCACATAACATAACGGGGACGGTCCTCTTAGGAACCGACCCAAACATAGTTAATTCACTGGTGAGCCTAGAGATTGGTGTCACCCTCATGGTAAGCTCGTTATACAACAACAACAACACTCATTACCGTCCTAATAGTCGGACGAGTAACTTAAGTTAAGATGGTTCGGGTTTGGAGGCCCGAACACACCACACAAAACATGTTCCCCCTAAACCGATCATAAGTCAGAATAGCTAAGCTTTGGAATAAGCTAATGGGAGATCATAACCCGTGAGTGAAACAACCATAACAGAGAGAAGGGTAAGGCTAAGAAGGATACCCACTCCCAAACAACGCGCGACCGGCCAAACCGGATTCCTCACCATTGTTAGTACATACTTACTTTTAGATATTAGTTAGAACCCCACTATGGAGTCTATCACATCTACACACCATACAGTATTACAACTGAGTTAAACGTACAAGGGAGATCCCTACATTCACACACACATATCACACAATTAACACACGCATAGCCGTGGTTAGAACGTCCCATGGTTGGGTCGTTACTCCGAATACCGGACTCTCATGTGATCCTAGACTCAGTTAACTAAGGTTAACACTCCGAGGTTAAATGGTATCGGAGTTGAACACGCCACATAAATGAATGACTGTAAACTCATTACATGTTTTATCTTACAACGTGGCAAACATACAGAAAAACACATTGGCATACAAGCCGGTGTAATCCGGTAGGACACAGGTTGCAAGAAAACCATACCTGTCACCGGAGTCCACTTATCATGTCCACTTATGGTCCTCGAGCAATTCTCGAACAACTGATAACATTACATGTACTTTTATTAACATCGGGGTAACATGATTGTTTAAAGTCTAATGCTTATAACTTTTCCCCGTTAACTTAGTTACATAACTTCACATTTTAAACTTGTTTTACTTTTACATTTTAATACAACTCTTCCCCCACTAAATTGTCATTATAACTCACTTAACAGTCCTTAACAATCTTATAACATCATTACTTAGTAATCACCATTTTTGGGCAACTTTTCCCACCTTAAAACAAAGTTTTTTGTCCATACAGTGGCCTGTCCGAACTTGTGTCCGGACTTCCCAAGTTCGGACACAAGTCGAGACTCAAAACTGAATACAGACGCCTGTCCGAACTTGTGTCCGGACTTCGGAAGTTCGGACATGGGTCGGGGAAAATTAAATGAAGAAGCAGGTACGTCCGAACTTGTGTCCGGACTTCCCAAGGTCGGACAGAAGTCGAGACTGAAAATTTTTACGCAACAGGCCTGTCCGAACGTCCATTCCGGACGGATGTCCGGACAAGGCACAAACACTCATTTTCTAAGCCTTTAAGAACTTAACCAATTTCACCAAACTTCTCCTAAAGCCTCATAATGTTTCCTAACATCATTTGGTACACTCACAGCCTCATACAACATCCATAAAACTCATTTTCTATCTCCTTAATCACTTACTCATTTCATACCGAAATTCCTAACACTTATGATATTCTCCTGAGGTTTCTAAGTGGTGTTCCATACCTATGAACCACTATGCCAATTATGTTTCCTCATCACTACATCATCATCTCCCAAGCATCTTTTGCATTCTAAATCCTCTAGAAGATTGCCAAAACCCTTTTACATCTTTAAACACCATAATGCATGCTTCTTCCACTAGTTGAACACTTAACCATTCTCAACACTTCCAAACTCACCAAAACTCTTTCTTAAACACTTAGAACTTCTTATACATTATCTAAATTTTGACATGGGTTCTTCTAGCACATTTCTATACCCAAGCACATAGCTTTCACCATTAGACATTCAAGAACACCTAAAATCCAACAAGAGTATTCTCACACACAAACACCTAGGTTTTCACCCGTTTACAACCAAAAACACTTAATCATTCAATGCACATTCCTTACACACAAACATATTGTTTTTCCTCCTTTAACCATCCAAGACACTCATCTTCACAAAGAATGTTCTTTACACACATCTAAATCCTTAAACTACACTATATCACAATGTAGTGCATAAACTTAAATTGCTTGGCACTTAGGCCCTTAAATAACATGGCTCTTAGGCCCTTAAATTGCATAAACCTTAAACACTGAATTTCCCACATAGATAATTCCTTTGACTTGCAATTACATACAATAACACAAATGCCCTTTAATAGTTTCCTTGAGAGCATTTTACTAGGCCATTCACCTTTGGCTCCTTAGGTATTTTATTAAGCAAATCTAGCTCATTTTCCTAAGGCACTTAAACTACATTGAGATAGTTTGTTTACCTCTTTTTCCTCACAAACTTCTTTCTTCTTTCCTTGTAAAACCGGTAAGGATGTTTGGTTGTTTGTCAACTTCTAAACAATGTACAAATAATAGAATGAGTATTCAAGCATTATGCTTCATCTCATTGTAAACCCTAGGCACATATATTGTCTTAACACATTAAGGTAATTGTTTTACCTTGGAATTGGAAGAGAACTTGAATAAGTATCAAGAGAGGACTCCTCCTAGCCCTTGCAAGGTTCAAATGGAGCTAAAACAAGCAAGGTAAAGACACCATTGTGAGGTGAATTTTCGGACAACACAAAACATGAAGGAAACATCATTTTTCTTTGAGTTTCCTTACCTTGAAGCAAAGGAGAACAATAATATGTGAAAAGGTGAGCTCAAGCTCCTCCCATGGTGATTACTCTTGGCACCGAAATGGAGCTCTTGGGATTTTGAAAGGATAGAATTGAAGAGCTTGATGAGAGGAAGAGAATGGTGGGTCTTAGAATTTAATTTGGCCAAATGAGCTAGGAGATACAAGTGGTCAAAGATGGAAATAATGGTGGTGTTGGTGTTGCTGTAGCAAACCGTGAATGGAGAGCAAGAAGAGATAGAAGAGAGGTTGAAGACGTGTGGGATGAAGAGAAATGAGAGAATGGAGATTGCTTTTGCTTTTAGAAGATATTTATACCTCAAAGCAAATAGTAACCATTAGTCATCATTTGTTACTTAATAAACTAACATGTTTGGTGACTCATTACTACAAAAACAGGCCCCCATAGTAGTCTAGGGGTATGATAGTCTTTGTTGACCAATTTAATTACTTATAACAACATATGTTACAAACTAGCTTATTTTAGTTACTATTCACTAAAACAAGGCACATAGATGTGAAATTTTTGATTTCCCATTGATATAGACTTCCAAATGTGATACTATATAGTACACATGTTAAATAAAGAGTAATGATGGACATTTAGCCACTCAAAACTCATTTACAAGAAATTTTTTTCAAAAACGTGCTTTAAGACTCCTTAAAGCACATTTTGTGTTTTAACTTGTTTTCAAGCTTGGTTTTCTTTAGTAATTGATTTAATATGTTCATTAACATATTTATAAGGTATAGGTATGACCATTAGGTCTTATACAAATTTAGCCCAAGCTTAGAGCACATTTTTGCTCTTATTGACTTTAAGGCATTTATTTGTGTTTTGTTTGGTTTAACTGTCTACCAAGGTTTCCTAAGGACTTAATTAGCCTTGTAAAATCATAATTGAATATTATTAAGTCTTGGTAGGCTCATTGGGTCCTAACAAAGTTCACTCCAAGCTTAGAGCATGTTTTTGTTCAAATTGTATCTTAGTGCTTTATTGCATTTTACTATGGTTTAAATTGTTCACTGATGTTTCTAAGGCACTTTTTAGCCTTTACATACCATAGTTTAAATGTTTAACAACATATCAAGGTTTGGGGTATTTCAATCTACCCCCCTTAAAAGAACTTCGTCCTCGAAGTTCACACTTCCCACACATCATTAGATTAGAATACGGGGATTACTTATAGCAATAAAACTTCCATAACCAAACACACTTTACATCACAACCTCGGACTTAATGGTCCGGGTAACATATTCACATCCATACATAACATAACATACTCACATGATAACCTCGGACTCAATGGTCCGTGTATCTTAACATGTAACACCCCCATCCAAAGCCTATCGTGGTTATCGCAAACTGAACACTTAATCGAATACGTCGCAGCGGAAATAAACAACACCTGGACCTTGCCACGGTCTGATCGTTAGAATATACCGGCTTTAACGTTTACAATACTTATCCAAAATACTTATCCAACTCAAAAACATCAACATTCACAATACCACAACCAACCGAGTACTAGTATCTTAAACATAATCTCAAACTTACATCAGTTTAATATAAACAGTCGGGTGCACAGGCGCAACCCGAACTCAAATAAACATCCCACCCTAAGTCTAACCGCTCCTACTCTCGTAGTGCGTCCTCATGGGTCTCTTACCTGCAAGTGTAAAAATAGCCCCCGAGGGGGTCAGCACGAATGCTGGTACACCCTCTCATGGCCCCCAAGCTAACGGGGCTACGACGACTAATTGTCGATAGCATGGAAATTGATTACATACACAAACATAATATGAAGTGCAATAACAATAACCACAGATGAACATATATAGTTCACAAACAATGAACGACTCAAGCGTTCCCTTATCAAGTGGCTTAGTAACCCCCTCCTTAGTCCTCATTTCCTTAACCTCATTTCCTTACCTGACCTTAATCTTAATCTTAATCTCAGTATACAAACCTTTCCTGGAAGGGATTGGTTGTAGCTTAATTCGAACCTGGGATTTAGGTGATCCCACCGCACCATCTTAATGCCACCTACTCTGGACGGGAGTCCACGTAGCTGAGCCGGCAACCGGCCCTAGGCTACAAGTCCGAAGACAAGTCCTTAAGCGGAGGGCGGATCTGATTCAGATACCGTCCCCCTTTTTCCTTAGCATGCATGACCGGAGATCGGTCCCGGGTTTCCTCACTCAAGTTCCAGTTAGTAACATCTTAAACACCATGTGCTAGCTAAGCCTTAACGGGCATTAACCAACAACCATCAAACTTAACTCTTATTCTTAACTCAGTAAGTACTAAACTTGGTTAGTAACAATCTCAAGTCTCGTGGGTTAGTGTAAAGTTAACACAAACACAACGAGAATAAATATAACCGGTTGCATGCTTTATCTTGTTTAGTCATAGCAATTAAACAGATAGCACACAAGCCGAGGGACACCTCGTTAGCAAGCAGGTCACAAGAAGGATTGTACCGTTCACCGTCGATCGTTGTTTGTTTAACCTTCTTCGGGGTCCCAATTCACAAACCTAAAACATTCATTCATTTTTAGGTCATTAGTTATTTGCACCTACTTAACTCAATCTCTAAAGATTCCCATTTAACAACCTCTCAAGTCTTTGCCACTTAGCTTACAATCTTAACTTTAAACATTAAAACTTACACTTAACTTAACTTAGTTCCGTAAGTTCTTAGTGTCCCAATCACTACCACCCTACCAAAGGTATACCTTATTACCTAGTACCATTCTTAGAATTTAAAATTTCTTTTTTTTAAGTGTTAAGGGCCGTCCGACCCACCGTCCGACCCACCCTCTGGGTCGGACCATTCCAGTAACTTTCGGGTTTGGAAAACCCTACATGTCCGACCCATGTCCGACCCAACCAACTGGGTCGGACCATTCCAGAAACTTTCCGTCTTCTAAAACCTCTCACGTCCGACCCACGTCCGACCCAACCTTCTGGGTCGGACCATTCCAGAAACTTATTTGCCCTTTAAAAAATCTCCCGTTCGACCCATGTCCGACCCAAGACCTCTGGGTCGGACCATTCCAGAACCTTTCCCTGGCGTTAAACAGAGGCCGTCCGACCCAAACTTGGGTCGGACCCCTGGGTCGGACGCCACTAAAACATGCCCAAACTTTTGCCAAATCTTCACTAAACCTTTACTCAAGCCTCCCAATGTGTTCTAATATCATTTAAACTCTTAAACTCAATCATAAACCATCCTCCAAACACATTAAATCATTCACCAAGATTCACCTTAATCATTATACATTTTTCCGTGTAATAATGCTAACACTTGTAATGCTTTCCTCTAGGTTTCTAGGTGGTGGTTCATACCTAATGTAACCACTATGCCAAATGTTTTCCTCACCACTATAACATCATCTCCCAAGCATCTTTCACTATCTAAAACTCTCTCATGCATTTACTTAATGTTCCTTCACAACTTAAACTTCCATCCATCAACACATTGTTTCATTCCTAGTTATCTACCAACATTTGTCTAAGTCCTAAATACTCAAATACATTCTCTTGATTCCTAAATCCTCCATGGTGATACCTAAGTCATTATAAGTCATTAAAACACTTTAACTTCACCTTTTTTCATCAAGACAACCTATAGAACATCCTAGTACTTCCTTAGTCATTAAATCCCCTTAGAATGTCTTAAACACTTAAGTTCTCCTTTAAATTTTGCCATAGGTTCTCTAGTATATAATACCACCTAATACATGGTTTTTCTCCATCAAACAACCAATACCACACAAATTCTCATCACAACACCTTAACACACAATCTACACTAAAACTTCACCACATCATCATATATTGCTTAAACTCAAAATGCTTGGCACTTAGGCCCTTAAATGACAATAATCTTAACCACTGAATTTCCACATATATTTGCCTTCAACCTGCGAATACACTCAACAAGGCTCCCATTGAAATAAAATGCTTCTTGTAATCCATTCCCACATTGTTTTAACTATCTCTTCTTCTCATTTGCTCTTTAGTCAAAAGTTCACAAGTATAGTTATTGTTTCTTCTAGGTTTTATAACACCTTCCCAATATAAACTCTACACTAAACACATCATATACCTAAATCCCATTCCCTTAAACAACAAGACATCTTAAGGTAAGTAATTTACATTGTTCTTTTACAAGCTTAAAAAGCTTTCTTCCTTAGGTTTTTCTTTGTTCAATCTCGGTCACCAATGTGTATCTCCTTGCCAATGTTATAACCAATATCCAATGGCTCCAATGAGTACTAGATAACACATTAACCCTAAGGAACAAACCCTAGGTTAAAAATATGCTTTAAGGTATTAATGTGATTGTTTTACCTTGGTTTCTCAAGACAGACTTGGATATGAAGCAAGAAGGACCTCCTCTCTCCTTTGAAGAGTAGAAACAAGCTAGAACAAGGCATAAACATGGAGTTCCATGAGTATATATTTCGGACATGTGAAGAAAATGGTGGAAACCTAGATTTTCTTACACTTTCTTTACCTTAAGAGAATGAAGATGCCAATGGAGTCTCCAAACTTGAATTTCCTCCTCTAATGGTGGTTTGACTTGGCACCAAAATGAAGCTCTTGAAGTTTTGAAAAGATAGAAAGAAGGAGCTTGAGCTAACTAAGAAGAGTATGTATTTTGTTTTGGATTTGGAGCTAAAATGAGTAAGATGTGACCAAAGAAGGATGGAGCTTTCATGGAGGTTGAATTCTACGTGAATGGAGAAGGGAGAGAGCAGCTCAAACCGTGGGAAAACAAAGGAGAATGAAGAAGTGAGGAGAGAGAACTAATAAAGTGTGATATTTATGTAAAAGGTGAATAGTGATTTTACTTTATAACTCTCATTTGCTTTCTTATTTGCTTAATGACTCATGAAGGTGGTGACTCACCTCCTAAGAAACCGGCCCCCTTTTTGATAATGAGGGTACTTAAGTCTTTGTTGACCAAATGTCTCACTTATATAGACTTATGTTATAAACTAGCTTAATTAATTCACTATTCACCAAACAAGGCACATTGTTGTGAAATTTTTGATTTCCCATTGATATAGACTTCCAAATGTGATACTATATAGTACACATGTTAATTAAAGAGTAATGATGGACATTTAGCCATTCAAAACTCATTTACAAGACAATTTTTCAAAAATGTGCTTTAAGACTCCTTAAAGCACATTTTGTGTTTTAACTTATTTTCAAGATTGGTTTTATTTGGTAATTGATTTAAAATGACCATTAGGATATTACTAAGGTCTTAGAACAATATTTGGGTACTCTCCCAAGTCTCTCCAAGCTTAGAGCACGTTTTGTTAAAACTGCTCTTTTGGTGTTTCCTTATATTTTCTTTGATTAGAAATGTTTCTTAATGTTTCTAAGGCATTATTTAGCCCCCTTATATCTTAGTTTATCATTTAAACACCATATCTAAGTTTGGGGTATTTCAATCTACCCCCCTAAAAGAACTTTGTCCTCAAAGTTCACACATGTGCTTAACCATTCACGGTACACAGTTCTCTTAATCTTAATACCACATCTTATATTCACATTCATACATCTCAAGACTCAAAGGTAATCTCAAATACATACATAAGTATTATACATAACTCAATACACCGAAGTGTAGCAACTTACACAAATTCACATCTTAAACAAACCAACCAAACAACAAACATGATCGTTTCCTAACTCAAAAGCAAGGAAGCTCTACCCCCCTTAAAAAGGGGTACGCCCCGTACCTTATACAGACGATCTAGTCAGTAAATAAAGAAGGGTACTTCGCCCTCATCTTATCCTCTAATTCCCACGTGGCCTCTTCGACATCCTGGTTAGACCAGAAACCTTCACCAGTCGCACTGACTTGTGGCGAGTGTCCCTAGTCTTGCTGTCCAAGATTCTCTGAGGAGTCTCCACGGATCTCATATTTGGTTCTAAAGTCAACCTCTCAGGTTCTAACACATGGATGGGAGGGGTGGTGCATGTATTTCTTTAGCTCACTAGTGCGGAACGGAGCAAAAAACACGGTTCAAAACCGCTCAAAAACGACGGTTCTGAACCGTCTCTAAACGACCGTTGTTTTTGTCACCAGTCTTAAACGACGGTTTGAAAACCGTCTTTTAAGATGCTATTAAACGACGGTTTTAATCGAACCGTCTTTAAAGATCTCGAGCGCAAAAATAAGTGAATCCGCCTAGATTAATTTTGTAATCTTTGGGTGGTCTCTGGGATTCGAACCCACGACACATGGTGAAGTCACACGCGTGCATGCACTCCCTAACCACTATGCCACTACATCAAACTTGTTTATTTTATGAACAAAACATATATATGTAGCATTTATAACTTAATCTTTTAATAAAAGGAATTCTAATTGTTATTCAAACGTATGTTCACTCCTATATAAATTATAATAAGTAGTAAAACATCGTAATATGTAAATAAGCATCGTATTATATACATACTAAAGCTAAATATTATAAGAATACATATGTACATATAGTTACAATTAATGTTAATTATAAAAAATGACTATAATTTACTAAAATATTTAATAAATGCTAATTATAAAATACAATTTTTTTAAAATTATATATACATATTATATCTCATACCTATTTGTGAATTTTAACCATCATGTAAACTAATTTAAAATTTATTACTTTATACTATTTTTCAAACTTTGTTAATTTGTGTTTAAACATATTTTAAAAAAAAGAGTTTTAAGAGACGGTTAGCGAAAAAACCGTCTTTTTAAGCTTTAAAAACGACGGTTCCGTCGACACCGTCTTTTAAAATGAAACGGCGACATAATAAATGACGGTTCACCAATAACCGTCTTTTAAATTGATAGTAAACGACGGTTCTCCTACAACCGTCTTAAAAGGTGTCTTACCGCCGGAAAAAAATACTTTAAACGACGGTTTGACATCAACCGTCTTAAAAAGTCCCCCGCGCGCGCGGAAGGAGGTATTTAAGACGGTTATGTTGCAAACCGTCGTTTATTAGCCGTATTTTTTTTTACTTTTTTCCACTAGTGGCTGTGAAACATGAAAAACATCATGCACTTTACCCAGCTCAGCAGGTAAATTCAACCTGTAAGCAACCGGGCCCACCCGCTCCGTAATCTCATAAGGACCAACAAATTTCAGGCTTAATTTGCCCTTCTGCCCAAACCTGAATACACCCTTCATCGGTGAAACTCGCAGAAATACCCGGTCGCCCACTGCGAACTCAGGTCCCGTCGTCGAACATCAGCATACGACTTTTGCCTATCTTCAGCAGCTTTCATGTTCTCCCTGATTTGCTGAACTTCAGCCTTAACTTGTTTTAAGTACTCTGGTCCTATAATGACCATCTCACTCGACTCATCCCAGCAGAGCGGTGTATGACATGGTCTACCGTACAACGCTTGAAAAGGTGCCATCTTGATCGAGGCGTGATAGCTGTTGTTGTATGAAAACTCGATCAGATGCAATCTGTCAATCCAACTGCCCTGAAGTCTAAGGCACATGCTCTCAGCATGTCCTCGAGTGTCTGAATAGTACGCTCAGTCTGACCATCTGTCTGAGGATGGAACGCGGTACTCAGCTTGAGTTCTGTACCCAACGCTTCTCTGGTAGCTCTCCAGTACCTCGAAAGGAATCTGGTATCTCTATCTGACACTATGGTCTTTGGTATGCCGTGATGTCTCATGATTTCTTTCTCAAATAACTCAGCTAATTTGGTCACCTTCCAAGTATCCTTCATCGGTATGAATCGGGCTACTTTGGTAAGGCGATCCACCACCACCCATATCATGTTGAGACTTCCCCTAGCAGGTGGAAGCCCAACTACGAAGTCCATGGAGATATCATGGAACTTCCACTCCGGAACTGGCATCGACTGTACCATTCCGCCCGGTCGTCGGTGCTCGAATTTCACCTTCTGGCATGTGAGACACCTCAGACGAACTCGGTAACATCTGTCTTCATCCCCGACCACCAGAAGTATCTCTTCATGTCTTTATACATTTTAGAGGCTCCCGGATGGATGGAAACTGAAGAACAGTGTGATTCTCTAAGTATACGGTCTTTCAGATCCGTGTTGCCTCGTGGTATGCATAATCGGCCCTTAAGTCTGATCAGATCATCATCATGAAGTCTGAAGTCGTATTTCTGACTCACAAAGGTACATCTGTCAGCTCTGTCTGACCTCTCTCATATACTCATCTGTCCTCTGAGCCTCTCGCACCTCATCAACCAAGCTGGAGAAAGAAACTAGCGAATGGAGTGAGTGTGCTCGACGGCTCAGGGCATCTGCTACAACATTGGCCTTCCCCTCTTTGTTCGGAGGTCAATGTCATAGTCTTTCAGAAACTCTAACCATCTCCTCTGTCGAAGATTTAACTCCTTCTGAGTGAATATGTATTTCAAACTCTTGTGATCGGTGTAGATCGTGACACTAACCCCATATAAGTAGTGGCGCCATATCTTCAAAGCGAAGACTACAGCTCCTAGCTCTAAATCATGTGTGGGGTAGTTGTCCTCATGTTTCTTCAACTGGCGTGAGGCATATGCCACCACCTTGCCATGTTGCATGAGCACGCAACCCAGCCCTCTGCCGGATGCATCACAATAAACCTCAAAGCTTTCTGTACCGTCTGGAATGGTCAGTACCGGTGCAGTGGTCAGTGAGTCCTTCAAGCGCTGAAATGATCTCTCACAGTCAACTGTCCACAGAAATGGTGCATCTTTCTTCATCAGACTGGTCATCGGCTTCGCGACCTTGCTGAAATCTCTAACAAACCTCCTGTAGTAACCTGCCAGACAGAGAAAGCTCCGGATGTCGGTAATAGTCTTCGGCCTTGGCCAGGTACATACGGCATCAATCTTTGCTGGATCCACTGCGATCCCAGCATCTGAGATGACATGACCTAGGAAGGAAACCTGGTCAAGCCAAAACTCACACTTGGAGAACTTAGCATATAGCTGGTTCTCCCTCAGTATTTCCAATACCCTCCTCAGATGTTCCTCATGTTCAACTTTAGACTTTGAATATATCAGAATGTCATCAATAAAAACCACAACCGACTTGTCCAGCTGCTCCCGGAACAAGCGGTTCATTAGATCCATAAATTTCGCCGGTGCGTTCGACAAACCGAACGGCATCACTGTAAACTCATAGTGGCCGTATCGTGTCCGGAATGCCGTCTTCTCAATGTCTCCCTCCTTAATGGCTATCTGATGATACCCCGATCCGAGATCAATCTTGGAAAACACAGATGCTCCCTTCAACTGATCGAACAGATCGTCAATGCGGGGTAGTGGGTACTTATTCTTCACTGTCACTGCATTCAGCTCTCTATAGTCAATGTAGAGGCGGAGACTACCATCCTTCTTCTTCACGAAGAGGACTGGCGCTCCCCATGGTGACACACTTGGTCTAATGATTCCTTTATCTAACAAATCTTTCAATTGTTCTTTTAACTCAGTCATTTCTGCCGGAGCCATACGGTATGGTGCCTTGGCTATCGGTCCGGTACCAGGTAGCAGCTCAATGGTGAACTTACCTCCCGAGTGGGTGGCATGCCGGGCAGTTCCCGTGGAAATAGATCGGGGAACTCCGACACTACCGGTAAGTCGGGGTCGAACTCAGGGTCTCTCTCTATGTCCTGTACATAGCAGAGGTATACTTCTTCCTTTCTCCTTAATTCTCTATGCATTGCCATGGTCGGTGATGATCTTAGTCGAAGGCTCTCTGGGCCTCTGGCGGTATGATATCGTTACCCCAGGACGGACTCCTGAGCAGCAATCTATGCTCGGCGCAGAGGATACGTCCCTTGTGCCGCTCCAACCAGTTCATCCCGAAGATAACATCAAATCCTAGCTTACCGAATTCAATGAAACTGACTGGGAAGTTCTCCCTTAATTCTGATAATGGCTCCTCGGTAGTAACGAGTGCAACGAACCTTCTCCTTAGACGGGAGCGTAACCGTGAAGTCGGGTAGCTCATCAGCGTCTAGCCCCAACCTGCTCGCAAATGATGCAGAGACAAAGGTATGCGAGGCCCCTGAGTCGAAGAGAACTGATGCCTCAATCCCATTGATCGGAAAGGTGCCGGTGAGGATAGTACCGCTGGCGTCGGCCTGTGCCTCTGTAAGTATGCTTAGTGCACCTTCCGTACCGAGTCCATAACCTAATTGTGTTCACAAGCTCCATGAGTATTGATGGTATAACAAGAGTCGTAATCAATTTATATGAACAACACTGTTATTTTATTCATGACCATCCTGTTTAACATGTGCTTCCATCTTGCTCCCCCTGGGTACTCCGGTGTGTAAAAACCTCCCAGTCCCATTCCTAGTTGATTGCATCTCCTGATGATGGCTATTTGTGCTTCGGGTGTCAGGTATCCCCTTAATAAAATCATACCTGGGCGGATAACCTGACATTGTTCGGTTGGAAAGTATGGTTTCGATGTCGGTGTGCTCCGGGTTAGATGTAGATGGTATTGGGTAGCAAATGTTGAATCTCCCTAAGTGATAGTAGGTTATATCTTACTTAAGTTCTAATCTCATCTTATTCTTACTTAACTCATTTATTCACCAAACATGCATGATAATGTGGTAAGCAGGTAGTTTTATTACTAAATGGTTATAGTGGTACCTGGCCTCGATGAGGGCTCAGGCTCATCGTCCCGGTCCACCATGTGTAAAGTGGGCCCCGTCTTCTGGGTCACCCGTGGGTTCTTGTCCGCCGGCTGCTGCACTTTCCTCTGACCGTCAGATCCAGCTCCCTGATCGGTCTTGCCCTTGCCCCTGGTATCGGGCCTATAGGCTCTGCTAGCAGGGTTCCGGTAACACTCATATGCTCGATGCCCGTAGACTCCACAAAAGTTGCACTCCACCTTATTCCCCTTACAGTCGAGCCCGGGGTGGTCCTTGTGACACCATCTACAGATGAAGCGTCGCTGGTAGCCACCACCGGCTCCCTTCTCAGGCTCAGACCCTGATGATTCATATTGTCAATTCTCATATCTCAAACGGTTACTAATTTATTTCATAACTCATTCAATATCAATTTCCTTACCCCTTGGCGCCTTAGAGCGCAGTGGTGTAGCTGCAATAGCATATGTCAGCTTCAATGGCTCTTCCGAAGCCTTCTCCATTTCCTCCCCCCTTTGGGTTCTGATTTTTCTGGGCCTGAGGCTGGTACTTTTGTTTCTTGTACCCTCCTTGCCCTTGACTTTCTGAGCTTTTACCAGCACTCTTCCTCTTAGCATTCTCCTCGTCCCTCAGCTGGACGGTAATCTCAACCTTAGCGGCGAGCGTGAAGCACTCCTGCTTTTCCATGAGTATTAGTCATACTTATTTCTCATAATCTAAATCTTATTCATCACTACTCAAATCTCAATCATTTCTATACCTGCAAGGTAGTGTAACTCGTCGGCCCCATGCCGTAGAGGAGGTCGATGGCTAAGCCCGCCATAGAAGCGGTCCACCAAGATCTGGTCAGAATATCCAGAGACCTGGCAGAGCGGAGCAAAGGCAGTGAGCGAACTCTGAGTAATACTCGTCCCACTGTCATCTTGCCGATGCTTAAGCGAATCCAACTGCAAGCACTTCTTCGTCTGGACATGGGCCGGGGTAGTACTTTGACGCGTCGCAAGGCGGTTGTAATGCTCCCAGCCGAAATCTGGATTGGCAACATGCTCGGCCCTCACCAGCTTCACCAACGCCTGCCGCCCCCTTCAGATAGAAAGGTAGCTAGGCGCACCTTGATTCCCAGCAGGGACAACAGGGTCTCGAAGGCGGTCTCCAGCTCGGAGATGTACGCCTCAAGATTGGCGGGACGGTCTCCCCCTTAAAATGCGCGGGTCGAAGATCTGCTAGACTCTTCCACCAGTTTGGTTCCCTAGGTTGTGGCGGTGGAGGTGGTGCACCCACACCAGGCTGATAGCCCATATGCCCTAATGCGGCAGCTACGATCTCTGCGATCGTCTGCCCTCCAGGTATCCTGAAGTATCCTCACCCCGCCGCGACCTCGGCCTCCTCTAGGGCATCCTGCCATCTGACACAGCAAACTCACATTAGATTCGTATTCACCACTGTCTTAGTTAGTAAATTTATAACGTCCGTAGACGGTAAAGACATCCACACTTATTAGTGGTCATCTGACTCCACTCACTCTAACTTCTCACACCCTTAACCCAAACACTTATTCCTTAACTTATATCCTAACTCGGTGGTTACTCAAGTCCGGTATTTCTTGATCAGAGCAACTACGCTCTGATACCACTTTTTGTAACACCCCATCCAAAGCCTATCGTGGTTATCGCAAACTGAACACTTAATCGAATACGTCGCAGCGGAAATAAACAACACCTGGACCTTGCCACGGTCTGATGTTATATCGATATACCGGCTTTAACGTTACAATACTTATCCAAAATACTATCCACTCAAAAACATCAACATTCACAATACCACAACCAACCGAGTACTAGTATCTTAAACATAATCTCAAACTTACATCAGTTTAATATAAACAGTCGGGTGCACAGGCACAACCCGAACTCAAAATAAACATCCCACCCTAAGTCTAACCGCTCCTACTCTCGTAGTGCGTCCTCATGGGTCTCTTACTTGCAAGTGTAAAAATAGCCCCCGAGGGGGTCAGCACGAATGCTGGTACACCCTCTCATGGCCCCTAAGCTAACGGGGCTACGACGACTAATTGTCGATAGCATGGAAATTGATTACATACACAAACATAATATGAAGTGCCATAACAATAACCACAGATGAACATATATAGTTCACAAACAATGAACGACTCAAGCGTTCCCTTATCAAGTGGGTTAGTAACCCCCTCCTTAGTCCTCATTTCCTTAACCTCATTTCCTTACCTGACCTTAATCTTAATCTTAATCTCAGTATACAAACCTTTCCTGGAAGGGATTGGTTGTAGCTTAATTCGAACCTGGGATTTAGGTGATCCCACCGCACCATCTTAATGCCACCTACTCTGGACGGGAGTCCAGCGTAGCTGAGCCGGCAACCGGCCCTAGGCTACAAGTCCGAAGACAAGTCCTTAAGCGGATGGCAGATCTGATTCAGATACTGTCCCCCTTTTTCCTTAGCATGCATGACCGGAGATCGGTCCCGAGTTTCCTCACTCAAGTTCCAGTTAGTAGACATCTTAAACACCATGTGCTAGCTAAGCCTTAACGGGCATTAACCAACAACCATCAAACTTAACACTTATTCTTAACTCAGTAAGTACTAAACTTGGTTAGTAACAATCTCAAGTCTCGTGGGTTAGTGTAAAGTTAACACAAACACAACGAGAATAAATATAACCGGTTGCATGCTTTATCTTGTTTTAGTCATAGCAATTAAACAGATAGCACACAAGCCGAGGGACACCTCGTTAGCAAGCAGGTCACAAGAAGGATTGTACCGTTCACCGTCGATCGTTGTTTGTTTAACCTTCTTGGGGTCCCAATTCACAAACCTAAAACATTCATTCATTTTTAGGTCATTAGTTATTTGCACCTACTTAACTCACTTAATCTCTAAAGATTCCCATTTAACAACCTCTCAAGTCTTTGCCACTTAGCTTACAATCTTAACTTTAAACATTAAAACTTACACTTAACTTAACTTAGTTCCTTAAGTTCTTAGTGTCCCAATCATTACCACCCTACCAAAGGTATACCTTATTACCTAGTACCACCGTCCGACCCACCGTCCGACCCACCCTCTAGGTCGGACCATTCCAGTAACTTTCGGGTTTGGAAAACCCTACATGTCCGACCCATGTCCGACCCAACCAACTGGGTCGGACCATTCCAGAAACTTTCCGTCTTCTAAAACCTCTCACGTCCGACCCACGTCCGACCCACGTCCGACCCAACCTTCTGGGTCGGACCA
This sequence comes from Limonium bicolor, assembly GCA_023374045.1. NCBI lineage: Eukaryota > Viridiplantae > Streptophyta > Magnoliopsida > Caryophyllales > Plumbaginaceae > Limonium > Limonium bicolor. The sequence continues at coordinate 281,326,497 of CM041782.1, read as the reverse complement.
TTCCAGAAACTTATTTGCCCTTTAAAAAATCTCCCGTCCGACCCAAGACCTCTGGGTCGGACCCCTGGGTCGGACGCCACTAAAACATGCCCAAACTTTTGCCAAATCTTCACTAAACCTTTACTCAAGCCTCCCAATGTGTTCTAATATCATTTAAACTCTTAAACTCAATCATAAACCATCCTCCAAACACATTAAATCATTCACCAAGATTCACCTTAATCATTATACATTTTTCCTTGTAACAATGCTAATGTAATGCTTTCCTCTAGGTTTCTAGGTGGTGGTTCATACCTAATGTAACCACTATGCCAAATGTTTTCCTCACCACTATAACATCATCTCCCAAGCATCTTTCACTATCTAAAACTCTCTCATGCATTTACTTAATGCTCCTTCACAACTTAAACTTCCATCCATCAACACATTGTTTCTTTCCTAGTTGTCTACCAACATTTGTCTAAGTCCTAAATACTCAAATACATTCTCTTGATTCCTAAATCCTCCATGGTGATACCTAAGTCATTATAAGTCATTAAAACACTTTAACTTCACCTTTTTTCATCAAGACAACCTATAGAACATCCTAGTACTTCCTTAGTCATTAAATTCCCTTAGAATGTCTTAAACACTTAAGCTCTCCTTTAAATTTTGCCACAGGTTCTCTAGTATATAATACCACCTAATACATGGTTTTTCTCCATCAAACAACCAATACCACACAAATTCTCATCACAACACCTTAGCACACAATCTACACTAAAACTTCACCACATCATCATATATTGCTTAAACTCAAAATGCTTGGCACTTAGGCCCTTAAATGACAATAATCTTAACCACTGAATTTCCACATATATTTGCCTTCAACCTGCGAATACACTCAACAAGGCTCCCATTGAAATAAAATGCTTCTTGTAATCCATTCCCACATTGTTTTAACTATCTCTTCTTCTCATTTGCTCTTTAGTCAAAAGTTCACAAGTATAGTTATTGTTTCTTCTAGGTTTTATAACACCTTCCCAATATAAACTCTACACTAAACTCATCATATACCTAAATCCCATTCCCTTAAACAACAAGACATCTTAAGGTAAGTAATTTACCTTGTTCTTTTACAAGCTTAAAAAGCTTTCTTCCTTAGGTTTTTCTTTGTTCAATCTCGGTCACCAATGTGTATCTCCTTGCCAATGTTCTAACCAATATCCAATGGCTCCAATGAGTACTAGATAACACATTAACCCTAAGGAACAAACCCTAGATTAAAAATATGCTTTAAGGTATTAATGTGATTGTTTTACCTTGGTTTCTCAAGACAGACTTGGATATGAAGCAAGAAGGACCTCCTCTCTCCTTTGAAGAGTAGAAACAAGCTAGAACAAGGCATAAACATGGAGTTCCATGAGTAATATTTTCGGACATGTGAAGAAAATGGTGGAAACCTAGATTTTCTTACACTTTCTTTACCTTAAGAGAATGGAGATGCCAATGGAGTCTCCAAACTTGAATTTCCTCCTCTAATGGTGGTTTGACTTGGCACTAAAATGAAGCTCTTGAAGTTTTGAAAAGATAGAAAGAAGGAGCGCTTGAGCTAACTAAGAAGAGTATGTATTTTGTTTTGGATTTGGAGCTAAAATGAGTAAGATGTGACCAAGGAAGGATGGAGCTTTCATGGAGGTTGAGTTCTACGTGAATGGAGAAGGGAGAGAGCAGCTCAAACCGTGGGAAAACAAAGGAGAATGAAGAAGTGAGGAGAGAGAAATAATAAAGTGTGATATTTATGTAAAAGGTGAATAGTGATTTTACTTTATAACTCTCATTTGCTTTCTTATTTGCTTAATGACTCATGAAGGTGGTGACTCACCTCCTAAGAAACCGGCCCCCTTTTTGATAATGAGGGTACTTAAGTCTTTGTTGACCAAATGTCTCACTTATATAGACTTATGTTATAAACTAGCTTAATTAATTCATTATTCACCAAAACAAGGCACATTGTTGTGAAATTTTTGATTTCCCATTGATATAGACTTCCAAATGTGATACTATATAGTACACATGTTAATTAAAGAGTAATGATGGACATTTAGCCATTCAAAACTCATTTACAAGACAATTTTTCAAAAACGTGCTTTAAGACTCCTTAAAGCACATTTTGTGTTTTAACTTGTTTTCAAGCTTGGTTTTTTTTGGTAATTGATTTAAAATGACCATTAGGATATTACTAAGGTCTTAGAACAATATTTGGGTACTCTCACAAGTCTCTCCAAGCTTAGAGCACGTTTTTGTTAAAACTGCTTTTTTGGTGTTTCCTTATATTTTCTTTGATTAGAAATGATTCTTAATGTTTCTAAGGCATTATTTAGCCCCCTTATATCTTAGTTTATCATTTAAACACCATATCTAAGTTTGGGGTATTTCATAACAACACTTACACATACATAACAACCCTTAGACTCTCTGGTCTTGGGTAACATAACAACATTTAGAGCCATAGGTCTTGATAACATACACTTTAGGAACTCAAGGTCAAATAATATTTATTTCACATACCACACAACATGTCATAGCATGTATAACAATCAAAAGTATCTTTGATATACACTGTGATCCCGTAGAACCCGGTCGCGATGGACACCTTCCGTCCCCGTGCCTTTGGGAGATCAAAACAATCACTTAAATTTGAAATTTCCTTGTGAGGTTAAGTAAGTGAACTTTAATTATGTAAGTATCTATTGACGTTTTATAAATACCAATTGAAAATCCTTTTGAAAACACACACAACCCAAGTCCAACTTAAGCTCTTTACTTCTTTTCTTAGCGTGGTTATTTGTGACCACTTATAGGGAGCTTCAAGAATCATCCAACCCTGATGTGATCAGCATCAGTGTTAAACTATCCTTCCACCCCAATTTGTGTTCGGCTTCCCTGGATCGCATGCAAATCAAGTTCCACTTCCCACTTCATTTTCAAGCATCAAATAAATCACTCATTTCCAATTTTCTATCTTTTAAATCATTCTAGTCATGATCATAACATCTCCAAGGGATAGAACTTCGTCTATCAGTTATTTCCATGCACTAATAATGTTGTTACCTAGGGAATCTTATTCTCACTAGGTTCTATGTCGGTTTCATACCCTTTCGTGAATCACCATATAGTATATATACACATATATTTTATCAAAATACAACACACGGTTTCACATTTATACACTGTCGGGGTTTTGTTCCCCGGGAGTTTCTCTACTCCCCACACTTGTATTATCACACACCACTGTTAACAAATAAACACACTTATCACAATGGTATTCGCATCTTCTGTGCGCAATTACCACAATTAAACCCTGAATGAACGCGTATGTTTACATAACACACACACCAATCATCAAAACAAATTTTTTGTGCTATGCACAACATAAATCACGTACACTTGTACGGTAATACAACTAAGTGGTTTTGCGCTCTACCCCCCTTAAAAGGGATTACGCCCACGTCAATCACTAAACATTGGCTTAAAATGTTCTGCCGTCGTGAAGTGTTTTAACTTCCACGCGGTCTATTACACAATGGATTCTGATTAGAGGATCTTAACCATACTGGCGGTTTAGTTCCTAAACCAAGAATTCTCATTGGAGTTTGTTCAAACTCTTAGTTGGTTTCGATTCTGGCCTGTTAGGCTTCTAGGCGTTAATAATTAGCCATTTACTCATATTCACTATCACATTGTACACTTGACACACTGGTTCACTAACGTCTGCTGCGTAACTCTGACAACTGTAGGGCTTAGTTTGCCCCATTCATTATTCTCACTGTATTGTACACCTCCCATATATCACTTTTATCTTGGTAATAATGGTTTCTCAACCGACGCGTGGTATCTCTTACCGTGAGCGAATTCGGTGAGTTATAAACTTTCTATCCACTTCCATAATAATTGACTGTATATACTGTTACGTATTTCACACTGATTGACTTGTTTCCATCCGACTTACTGTCGGTTGAGATTGAGCTACTACCTAGTGTGTAGTGCTCTCTCAGCTATTTACAACATTGGGGTATATTCCATACCGATATTGGCAATTAGTGCTACTGTAGTCACTTATTATTAATCATGTCTCCACATTTAGTTTTGTACAAGTACTCTTTTATTGGTGCGGCCTTGCATTTCCTATGCATCGGCCATTATAACATTATTCCTCTACAATTAACATGTTTCTAATTCCTAGCTATCCCACTTGATCATCACTGCGCAAGTGCAATACCAAAACACTCAGTCATACAGAGTGCAGAGGCGTAAACTCTTGACAGTAAATCCTTTATGCGATTCGCCATGGAATTCACACTGAGTTCCTCATCACACAGTACCTACCACTGGCTTATTGCCCAGTCTGTTTAACATCACTTATCTTGCATCTCTACTAAGTTTAACTCATAACTGGTCTTACCTGCTACATTATCGTTTAACAATACTTATACAACGGTCGCTTTCTGCGCACCGTGCTCTTACTCCTTGTATAACATCAGCTTATATCGTATTTACTGTCACATAAACTTCCACACATATACTTACATTATTCACATTATGGTTCATCACTCATTTGGATGACTACTGAATGCTCCTTAAGCATTGATCATTCGAGTCACAAGCCGGCATTATTCAGCTCGGTGCTTCACCTTATACACACATACTACTAAGCTAACTGCTCTCTTTCAATAATAACATCGTCCATCCTTAACATATTTCTTGAGCTTGGTTCACATAACTACCGCTCCAGCGGTTTCACAGCATCGAGAGGTATCCCCACTCTTAGTACAGTGGTTCGTTCTCCACTCTATTCACTTATATAACATAAACTTTTGCAATCAATCTAATTTACATAACACATTTTATTTGTGGCTTATAAGCCTTACTGCTTCGAGCTCTGTCCATTGTAGACGGTTCACACGCATTTATTTCTCTGTACAACATTACATAGTTTGGATATCATATTGAGCTCCATGACAAGGTCGTTACATTCCGTTTCCTTTCATGGGATGTTGGTCCTCCGTCTCCTGACAAGTTATATCTAACTGGGTGTTAGTTTCAACCCTTGTGTTCCTGTCACGCCATTTCGTGCAACAATTGTTGGTGCGAACACCCTTTAAGGATTGCTCTTGGGTGTTACTAAGTTATGCCTTTACATCTGGTTCACACTTATTGGTACATTCCGTTAGCCACGCCGTTTGCGTTCTTACTGGCTTATTATCTCCTCCTATGAAGATCAACATTTCCTGGTAGTGTAGGTACTCATTCTGGGAGTTTCATCCCGTTCATTGCACATTAATGTGTCCACATCAGGCATCTGCCTTGCCATGCACAGGCTGGGTTTCCATTCCAGCTATCATGTTTATCTCTGAGGATCCTTAAGACATATACGCTGTCTTTATATTACAGTTAGTGCACTTCGCACCTCCTGACTCTTAAACATTTCCTTGAAATGAATTCACTAATTCCTTTAGTCTAGTTATCTTAACTGGGTTCCTTTACTTCAACCATTCATGGTAATCCTTAGTTCTTGTTTGTTTTATACTGCTAACCGTAGTACGGAGTCGACCACTTCCCGTGTTCCGGACTCTACTCGTATACATATGTGGGGTACCATGCTGATACATTGCTACTTACCCAACTAACCCATAAGTAGGTCTGTCAGGCCCACAAGCTCCTATCGGAGTGTTGTCGTCCCACATTACAGTTGGTACACTCGTAGTGTCCGTCACACGCCTAGGTGAAGTATTCTGTTGTCAACTCCCTTATATTGTCCCGTGACAATATGCGTCCCGTGCTTCCCGAACTTAATCGAAGGAAAGTTTATCCACTGTTGTATCCTTGTCAACTGTCCTTGGTTTTACTGGTTTGGTTCTTAAAAGAAGGTAGAAAGAAGCGTTGGTTTGAAAGAAAATTTTGGTTTTGAAAAGAAAAGAGTTTGAATAAATCTGGGTTTGAAAGAAAATTTTCATGGTTTCACAAGATCTTCTTACCTTAGCCAAGTCTAGCTTCTTGCTGACTGGTGTACTTACAATTACAGAGGTTAGGCTAACAGGGCCTTCCACTGTTATGACGATCACATTTAACTTTATGGTACTTTACCAAGTACTTTGTAGTGGTTATAAATTTTCCGAACAGCCCTGTTATAGCAGCACTTGCTATGGCAAGTGCGCCATGCTAACTGGCTATCGGTTCAACACATACCGGTTGTGGTATTGTTCTTACCCGCACTATCATCGGTGGCCTTGTTGGCCCTCACTGACCTTACTGTCTTGATAATAACTCTCTAGGTGACTTCATCCTGTCTTCACATGATGATCATCAACTAGGGTGTTTCCTATTCTGGGAGACCCTTTTACTTAGTATTGTCCTCTTTGTAGCCCGTTCCACGTATTTGTCGTGGTTGCTGAGACTTGTCTCTTGTTTGGGCACTACGTTGTAGTTCCCTTGTCGGTTGGTATACTGTTGGTGTATTAATTAACAACTGTGGTTCCGTAGACACTTGTCTCGGGTTTCATCAATCCACTTCTTGCCTGTTGCATGATTAGTGCGTTGCAAGCTGGTTATTCTCAACTGCTCGGCATGTCGACCCAGGTTGCCGGAAATTCTATTCTCTTATACACAAAATTCCTCATTCTTCGCTATTTAATGTGGTCAACATTGTCCAGATGGAAACCGTCTCCGGGATTCCCACCTTTCGGGATCTACTGTATGACAGGTTCTCCATACCTTTAGAGGTATTTAATAACAGCCAGATCAGGTATTCCCGAGTAAGAGAGGACTTTCGTCTCTCTGGCGTCCTTCCCAAGTTATAAAACAGGGTATGAGGAGGGCGGGAAGGATATTGTAGATTTCCAGTACTCACTGGTTGTTCCTAGCTAGCGTATCTCTCGCGCTATCACTCAACCCTTAACCCAAAATACTGAAATCCTAACTCGGTACTTCCTAAGCTCGGTAATTCAGTCATCAGAGCGATACTTCGCTCTGATACCACTTTTTGTAACACCCCATCCAACAACAAACACATAACAACAATCTGCAGCGGAATACACACCTCATCAAATAACTTAACTCGTTGGTGTTACACGCCGTTAACCACCCACGTGGCTAACAAGGCTATTACATACATATTGTACCGGTCTGATGGACTAGATTCCCGAGCAATTGTACATCACTAACTTTTTCATTAACAACCAGCTTACACTAACCTTACTAATGTACCGAGTATTACAAACTGATGCCGATAACAACTTCGGTCTTACTACTCCTACTGTATATATAACTTACATGATTACCCATGTACCACGACTACCCCGTCCTACTCTCGAACGGCTTCCAGCTCCTTGAACCTGAAATAGGAAAAGAAGAGAAAGGGTGGCCCCCAAGGGGCTCAGCACCTTTGCTGGTATGGTAATCCCGCACCCCACATGCTACCGGGCCACGCACAACTAATTGTCGTCTTAGCATGCGGTTGATTATATTTAAATCATTCATGCAGCTGTAAACACACAACCTTTCGCCTTAGTGGGCTCAACAAACAGATAACACATCCTTACTTGATAAGTCACTCATGGTATTCATTATCCCTAGAGTGTTCCTCCTCTAATGGAGCTACTTCCTTAATAGACGACACTTACCCTTAAATCGGGTTATCCTTAAACGCCTCTTATCACAAACTGGGAATCATTTCCATGATCCACACACTCCATATCTTACAACATATAACATTCCTCACATAACAAACATAACAACACTTTTCACGTTTCGACGTGCACATGATAACATCGCAATAGGAATTGCATTACAACAACATCACATAACATAACGGGGACGGTCCTCTTAGGAACTGACCCAAACATAGTTAATTCACTGGTGAGCCTAGAGATTGGTGTCCCCCTAAACCGATCATAAGTCAGAATAGCTAAGCTTTGGAATAAGCTAATGGGAGATCATAACCCGTGAGGGAAACAACCATAACAGAGAGAAGGGTAAGGCTAAGAAGGATACCCACTCCCAAACAATGCGCGACCGGCCAAACCGGATTCCTCACCACTGTTAGTACATACTTACTTTTAGATATTAGTTAGAACCCCACTATGGAGTCTATCACATCTATACACCATACAGTATTACAACTGAGTTAAACATACAAGGGAGATCCCTACATTCACACACACATATCACACAATTAACACACGCATAGCCGTGGTTAGAACGTCCCATGGTTCTGGTCGTTTACTCCGAATACCGAACTCTCATGTGATCCTAGACTCAGTTAACTAAGGTTAACACTTCCGAGGTTAAATGGTATCGGTGTTGAACACGCCACATAAATGAATTACTGTAAACTCATTACATGTTTTATCTTACAACGTGGCAAACATACAGAAAAACACATTGGCATACAAGCCGGTGTAATCCGGTAGGACACAGGTTGCAAGAAAACCATACCTGTCACCGGAGTCCACTTATCATGTCCACTTATGTTCCTCGAGCAATTCTCGAACAACTGATAACATTACATGTACTTTTATTAACATCGGGGTAACATGATTGTTTAAAGTCTAATGCTTATAACTTTTCCCCGTTAACTTAGTTACATAACTTCACATTTTAACTTGTTTTACTTTTACATTTTAATACAACTCTTCCCCCACTAAATTGTCATTATAACTCACTTAACATGTCCTTAACAATCTTATAACATCATTAGTTAGTAATCACCATTTTTAGGAAACTTTTCCCACCTTAAAACAAAGTTTTTGGTCCATACAGTGGCCTGTCCGAACTTGTGTCCGGACTTCCCAAGTTCGGACACAAGTCAAGACTCAAAACTGAATACAGACGCCTGTCCGAACTTGTGTCCGGACTTCGGAAGTTCGGACATGGGTCGGGGAAAATTAAATGAAGAAGCAGGTACGTCCGAACTTGTGTCCGGACTTCCCAAGGTCGGACACAAGTCAAGACTCTGAAAATTTTTACGCAACAGGCCTGTCCGAACGTCCATGTCCGGACGGATGTTCGGACAAGGCAAAACACTCATTTTCTAAGCCTTTAAGCACTTAACCAATTTCACCAAACTTCTCCTAAAGCCTCATAATGTTTCCTAACATCATTTAGTACACTCACACCCTCATACAACATCCATAAAACTCATTTTCTATCTCCTTAATCACTTACTCATTTGATACCGAAATTCCTAACACTTATGATATTCTCTTGAGGTTTCTAAGTGGTGTTCCATACCTATGATAACCACTATGCCAATTATGTTTCCTCATCACTACATCATCATCTCCCAAGCATCTTTTGCATTCTAAATCCACTAGAACATTGCCAAAACCCTTTTTACATCTTTAAACACCATAATGCATGCTTTTTCCACTAGTTGAACACTTAACCATTCTCAACACTTCCAAACTCACCAAACTCTTTCTTAAACACTTAGAACTTCTTATACATTATCTAAATTTGACATGGGTTCTTCTAGCACATTTCTATACCCAAGCACATAGCTTTCACCATTAGACATTCAAGAACACCTAAAATCCACCAAGAGTATTCTCACACACAAACACCTAGGTTTTCACTCGTTTACAACCAAAAACACTTAATCATTTAATGCACATTCCTTACACACAAACATATTGTTTTTCCTCCTTTAACCATCCAAGACACTCATCTTCACAAAGAATGTTCTTTACACACATCTAAATCCTTAAACTACACTATATCACAATGTAGTGCATTAACTTAAATTGCTTGGCACTTAGGCCCTTAAATAACATGGCTCTTAGGCCCTTAAATTGCATAAACCTTAAACACTGAATTTCCCACATAGATAATGCCTTTGACCTGCAATTACATACAACAACACATATGCCCTTTAATAGTTTCCTTGAGAGCCTTTTACTAGGCCATTCACCTTTGGCTCCTTAGGTATTTTATTAAGCAAATCTAGCTCATTTTCCTAAGGCACTTAAACTACATTGAGATAGTTTGTTTACCCCTTTTTCCTCACAAACTTCTTTCTTGTTTCCTTGTAAAACCGGTAAGGATGTTTGGTTGTTTGTCAACTTCTAAACAATGTACAAATAATAGAATGAGTATTCAAGCATTATGCTTCATCTCATTGTAAACCCTAGGCACATATATTGTCTTAACACATTAAGGTAATTGTTTTACCTTGGAATTGGAAGAGAACTTGAATAAGTATCAAGAGAGGACTCCTCCTAGCCCTTGCAAGGTTCAAATGGAGCTAAAACAAGCAAGGTAAAGACACCATTGTGAGGTGAATTTTCGGACAACACAAAACATGAAGGAAACATCATTTTTCTTTGAGTTTCCTTACCTTGAAGCAAAGGAGAACAATAATATGTGAAAAGGTGAGCTCAAGCTCCTCCCATGGTGATTCCTCTTGGCACCGAAATGGAGCTCTTGGGATTTTGAAAGGATAGAATTGAAGAGCTTGATGAGAGGAAGAGAATGGTGGTCTTAGAATTTAATTTGGCCAAATGAGCTAGGAGATACAAGTGGTCAAAGATGGAAATAATGGTGGTGTTGGTGTTGCTGTAGCAAACCGTGAATGGAGAGCAAGAAGAGATAGAAGAGAGGTTGAAGACATGTGGGATGAAGAGAAATGAGAGAATGGAGATTGCTTTTGCTTTTAGAAGATATTTAAACCTTAAAGCAAATAGTAACCATTAGTCATCATTTGTTACTTAATAAACTAACATGTTTGGTGACTCTACTACAAAAACCGGCCCCCATTATTAGTCTAGGGGTATGATAGTCTTTGTGTGACCAATTTAATTACTTATAACAATATGTTACAAACTAGCTTATTTTAGTTACTATTCACTAAAACAAGGCACATAGATGTGAAATTTTTTATTTCCCATTGATATAGACTTCCAAATGTGATACTATATAGTACACATGTTAATTAAAGAGTAATGATGGACATTTAGCCACTCAAAACTCATTTACAAGAAAATTTTTCAAAAACGTTCTTTAAGACTCCTTAAAGCACATTTTGTGTTTTAACTTGTTTTTCAAGCTTGGTTTTCTTTAGTGAAGAAGGGAAAATATGACCAGAGGCTTTAAAGAAAGAGCAATAGCCTAGTAAGGCCAGGGCAACGACCGGGCGCCCCCAACCAAGCCCAAACAGAACACAAGCAGCGACCGGTCGCCTTCGACCGGCCACCAAGAGTCCTAGAACATGGCGTAGAGAGCGACCAATCGCCAGTGGCCGGCTATCAAAAGTGTCGCCACGACCGGTCGTTTACGACCAGTCGCCCGGGAATGTAAGATGCAGTGTAATAAGCGACCGGTCGCCTGAGACCGGTCGCCAAGTAGAGTATAAATAAGCGGCCGGTCGTCTGTGACCGGTCGGTAGGAGGGACTAGGATAAGATATTTATCCTAAGATATTTATCAGATATTTTGTAAGTCTGCCAAGATATTTTTGTGCCAACCTGGCACAACAGGAACACTATAAATAGGGGTTCACCCTTCAATAAAAGGCACAGGACATACCTGAGAATTTTCACTGTTGCATTGTGTTGTTACGAACCTCTCTCCATCCCTGTTCTTGCGCTCCCCCTTTCGGTAACAAGGTAACTCGGTAGAACTCAGCGATAGATTAGGATCCCAATCATTAAATTACGTGAAAGGACTGTGTGAGGATCCTGGGGTTTATACCATTTCATTTGGCGCCGTCTGTGGGAAACGAACAGCTCAGATCTAGCAACCACGAGTCCACCAACAAGAATAACAACTTTGGAAAACATACGAAGTCGACACATCTGAGAACAAAATTGTGTTTTTTGCAGGTTAGGTACGAAGATGGCACCCAGAACAAGGAAAAATCTGCAAACCAACGACGGAAGCACTGGACCCGAGGCAACCCACGACTCCATTTCCAAAAAAGACCTGGAGAACATGCTGGCGAGCCTCACTAGATCAATCGACGAAAAAATCGTGGAAGGAAACGAGCTCCTGCAACAGGAATTGATGCAGAGAGACGAGGAATTCCAGCGAAAGTGGGAGGAGATGTCAGAGGCGATAGATCTCCTGAAGGGTCGGGATGCGGCCGGAAGCAATGACGGGAAAAGAGGCACCCGAGGGGAGGCCTTAATCACTATCGAAGAAGAAGAAGATGATGCCATTGACATGAGCCTATACCCCTTCTCTGAGAAGATCCGCAGAGCTAAACTCCCGCCCCACTTCGTCGCCCCGGCGGTGGAGAAGTACGACGGTACTGGGGATCCTGCTCAGCACATTAAGAAGTTCATGTTCGCCATGAACACCCAGGGGATTAGCTCCCTCGCCCTGTGCAACTTGTTCCCTGGAACACTCTCCAAGAGAGCCTTGAGCTGGATCTCGTCCAGGCCACCCCAGTCGATCTCCAGTTTCAAACAACTAACCGAGGAGTTCCAACAATACTTTGCGGCCAGTAAGAAGGTGAAAAGAGAAACGATAGAGCTCATGGATGTGAAACAGGCGAAGGGAGAGACTGTAAAAGAATACAGTGAGCGGTTCCACAAGCAGGTGGCTGAAATCGACGATATCGATGAAAAGATACTGATCAAAGCCTTCGGTAATGGCTTGGCCCACCCCCGCCTCGCTGGAAAGATAGCCACCAAGGCGCCAAAGTCGCATGGTGAGTTAGCCGAGATGATCCACGACTTCCTCAAATCGGAAGTTGCGGAGAATAAGGCCAAGGAGCTCCTCAACAGCTTTAGAGCCCCCGCCGTGGGTGAGAAGAAGGCAGGCCAGACAGGAGGGGCGGTTGCGGCCGGAGGATCGCACCAGGGGGGAAGCCGATACAAGCCTTATTCCAAGACCCCGGCCCCCCAGGGACAGCAGGCCTCGAGCTCCAGAACCTTCCCAACGGTATCGATAGACCCAGGGAAATATGCCGCTGCCGTAAGAGAGGGGCTTCTACCCCCACCAAGAAAACCCTTCCCGGGAGAGGTGCCGGTGGCCTTCTGTGAGTACCATGGGCACCGCAGCCACAGAACCATAAACTGCGCGAACCTCGCCAAGGAGCTAAGGATAATTGAGGAGAACAAGAAGAAAGGAAGGGGAGGCCAGCAAAGACAGCACCATGGTAGCCAGTCCTCTCGGCCAAAACCAGAAGGAGAGGTCCACCCCGAATTGGATCATAGCAAGTCCTTCGGGGTAATCACAGGTCTGTAAATTGCCTAGGGTAATTCTCTAGGATAGGGGGCGAAGTCCCCCCTTTTAGAAGGAAAGAATCACCTCTGTACCCGGCAGGGGGCTGTAATTCGTTACTATTTTATTAAAGCTTTCTTATATATAAGTAATTGCATCCCGATAAAGTTTCACGTATCTCGAAGTTCACGAATAAAACAATACAAACAAAAAAAAAACTAATGAAATCCTCCTTGAGAATGCTTACAGGACTATTCTCAGAAGTAGGGCCCTTGACCCCCAATGAAAGGAAAAGACACGTCCACGAGGTTCACCGAGAACTCCCGGACAAGAAGGATACGAAACATCAGAAGCTCCCCCCAATCTACTTCACTGAGGACGATGAAGACGGAGTCCTGTACCCGCACAACGATCCACTGGTCATAAGGGCTCAGGTGAATGACCGCATGATGGGAGGAATCCTGGTCGACAGCGGGGCAGGTGCAAACGTCATTTCTGTCGAGGCAGTAAGGAAACTCGAGATACCGGAAGATAAGATCAAGCCCTACTCAGCCGTACTGGGAGGTTTTGTAGGAGGAATCTCGGCTAAATCTACAGGAAGCATCGACTTCACCATCACCCTAGGGCAGGGGGACGAGAGGCGCACGGAAGAACTGACGGCCTTCATCCTTCCCGGGCTCTCCGGGTACAACATGTACCTCGGGCGACCAGGAATAAACGCCTTCAGAGCCATTTGTTGCACCCACCATCTGAAAATGAAGTACCTGACCCGGTCAGGGAAGCTCGTTACGGTGAGGGGAAGCCAGAAAGTCGCGCGGGTGTGTGAAGTACGGATCATGGAAGGTCTGCCAGAAAATGAGACCGTCAAAACCACGGGGTCCGAAAAAGAATTCAAGGGAAAGCTCCCCCTTCCCGACGAAACAACAGGGCGGTACGAGGCCCCCGCCGATCCTCCAAAAGAGGTACCTCTACGAACTGACCCCAGCAAATTCTTTAAAATTGGGAATGCCTTTGACAGCGAAGAACAAGTCCATCTAACAAGGTTCCTGGAAAAAAGAAGGGCCACATTCGCCTGGAGCACAGAGGAGATGCCCGGAATAAGCCCAGACGTTATCCAGCATAATCTCAACGTAGACCCAGCGCACCCGTCAATCCGCCAAAGAAGAAGGGTGGTCGGGGCAGAAAGGGACCAGGCTGCTCGAGAAGAAGTCCGGAAGCTCCTGCAAGCGGGTTTTATCAGAGAAGTGTCTTACCCCAAGTGGCTGGCAAACGTGGTCATGGTAAAGAAGTCTAATGGGAAATGGAGAATGTGCGTGGATTTCACCGACCTAAATAAAGCATGCCCCAAAGACTTTTACCCGTTGCCATCGATAGACAGACTGGTTGTCTCGTCGGCCCAGAGCTCCGTCTTGAGCTTCCTGGACGCATTCTCCGGGTATAACCAGATAAAGATGAACGAGAAGGACTCTGAGAAAACTTCTTTCGTCACCTCAGCAGGAATCTTCTGCTACAAAGTGATGCCATTCGGATTAAAAAATGCCGGCGCAACTTTCCAACGAATGATAGACAAGGTATTCCGGGAGCAACTCTCGAGAAATGTGGAAGCTTACGTAGATGACATAGTCGTGAGAAGTCCGTCCAAAGAGCAGCACATGAAAGACTTGGAAGAGACGTTCACCACGCTCGACAAATTCCAAATCAAGCTAAACCCGGAAAAATGCGTATTCGGGGTCACCAAAGGAAAATTCCTTGGCTTCATCGGGCAACGAGGGATAGAGGTGGATCCGGAAAAGACCCAGGCGATTCTTGACCTCAGCCCTCCCCGAAGCATCAAAGATGTCCAAGCCCTCAACGGAAGGCTCACGGCCCTGAGTAGGTTCTGCTCAAAGTTACAGGAAAAGGCAATCCCGTTCTTCAACATACTAAGGAAGAACAGCAAGTTCCAGTGGGGCCAGGAATGCAAAGAAGCCTTCGAAAAGATCAAAGAAATGCTCCGAGAGTTACCCAAGCTGGGAGTCCCAGCGCCCGGCCAGGACCTCTACCTCTACCTGTCCGCATCAGCATGGGCGGTAGCAGCGGTCCTAATCATGGAGCACGAAAAAAAGGAGATTCCCGTACTACACAGGGAAGATCCTGACCCCGTAGAGAGACGCTACACCAACATTGAAAAGGTTTTCCTTGCTCTCTGGTGGCATCCCGGAAGCTGCGCCCATATTTCCAATCGCATCGAATCCTTGTAAGGACTAACTGGCCGCTGAAGCAAATAACGAATAATCCGAATGCGTCGGGACGCATGGTAAGCTGGGCAGTCGAGCTCACCCAATATGAAATCCACTTCCTACCACGAACGGCAATCAAGGCTCAGCCCTAGCGGACTTCATAACGGAGACCAGCTTCGACCAAGAAGAGGGAAAGCCACCCACCCCCTTCATCATCCAGGTAGACGGCGCTCGGTGCAAAACAGGGGGGGAGCGGGGATTGTAGTCCAGACTCCCGACGGACGGGACATCAACTACGCCTTCCGACTGGAGTTCGAAGTAACCAACAACGAAGCCGAGTACGAAGCTCTCATTCAAGGCCTAGAGGTCGCCATCGCCCTAGGTGCAACAGACCTGGAGATATACTCAGACTCCTTGCTGGTCACCCGCCAGCACGACAACATATATGAGGTAAAGGAAGAAAAACTCTGGGGTACTTGCTAAGGGTTCAAGAGCTAAAAGCAAGCTTCTAAGATGTGAGCTGAAACACCTCCCTCGGACAAAAAATACCGAAGCGGACGCGCTAGCAAAGTTAGCAAGCATGGCCGAAAGAATACCAAGTAAGGTATGGTTGGAGACGAAGACCAACCCAAGCGTAGACGAGGCACAGGTCCTGGCGACTGAACCCCTCGTGCCAGAAGAATCTTGGATGACCCCGATCGTGGAGTACATCCTTGAAGGGAAATTGCCCCCGGAGGATAAAGAGGCCCGGACCCTGAAACGACGAGCGGCATCATTCTTTTTCGAGGAAGGACGCCTCTACAAAAGGTCGTTCGCCAGGCCCGCCCTCAGATGCGTCACGGACGAGGAGGGAGGTGAGCTTATAAAGGAGGTACATGAAGGGGTTTGCGGAAACCACCAGGGGGAAAGAGCCACGACCCACAAAATCATGAGGCTCGGCTACTACTGGCCGAGGATGCAAAACCACTGCAAGGAATACATTCGGAAATGCGCCAGGTGCCAGGAGCATGGCAGCAAGATACATAACCCCCCGGCCGTGCAACAGGCCATACTATCCCCGATCCCGTTCGCAATGTGGGGGTTGGATATCATTGGCCCTTTCCCGGAAGCATCTCCCGGGAGATTCAGGTTCGTGTATGTGGCCATCGATTACTTCACAAAATGGGTGGAAGCGATGCCAACCGTGTCCATCACAGCCAAGAGGTCGCAAGAATTCGTATGGAAGCACATTGTGTGTAGATTCGGGTTGCCAAGGATCATAATAACCGACAATGGGACGCAGTTCAATTGCGACAGTTTCCGGGAGTTTTGTGAACAATGGAAAATCGAGGTAAGATTCGCGTCGGTGGCACACCCCAGGCCAACGGACAGGTCGAGAACGCAAACGGGCAGATCATAAAAGCTTTGAAGAGAAAGCTAGGGGGTAAGAAAGGAGGATGGGCCGAACTATTACACCAAATCTTGTGGTCCTACCGAACGACGGAAAAGGGACCGACTGGAGAAACACCTTTCAGGTTAACTTACGGCCTGGAGGCAGTCGTCCCGGCTGAAGTTATGATCCCGTCAGTTCGTTGCGAATCCTATGACGAGCAGCTCAACGATGAAGGGATAAAAGACGGCCTAGACCTTCTCGAAGAAAGGAGAGCCCTTGCAGCTGCCCGGATGGTGAAAGACAAGAGGAAAGTAGAGAGGTACTTCAACCGCAAAGTCAGGGAACGAAGCTTTGTCCCTGGCGAGCTTGTCCTGAGGGAGGTTAAGCAGCCCAAAAAACTCGACCCCCAGTGGGAAGGTCCTTACATTATCATCAGAAGGTCGGACGAGCTTCATATCACCTGAAGAATGTCGAGGGATACGAGTTGCCCCATTCCTGGCGCGGAGTGCCTCAAGAAATTTTATGTATGAAAATCGATGTAACGCGTTGACAACATCAATAAAGGAATTATTTTTGGAAAAATTCGAACGCTAAAGAAACAGGATGTAATGCCCTGGAAAAGAAACACCCGGGCCAGGCCCTACAGGATGTAATGCCCTGGAAAAGAAACACCCGCCATGCCCTACAGGATGCAATGCCCTGGAAAATCTTGCTATGAGTTGTCGCACTCAAACAAGAGCAAAAACGGAAAACCCATCTCTGGAAACTCTGGGAGCTCTGGTCGCCTGTAATGGGTGAATCATTAGGTGTGGGACGCCACACCGTATCTCGGCAAAATCCCCCTTGCAAACTCTTTCTCCCTCTCTCGGGGAAAAGAGAAAGGGGGAACAACCGCAAGTACCATCGCTTGGCTACCAAAAGCAAGGATAGGGAAAGAACAAACAGAAGCGCCCGGTCACTAAAACGACCGGGCGGGCGAGGGGGGAACGACCAGTTGTCAAAAACGACCAAGTCGCGTCCTTAAGATAAAAACGAGGCGACCGGTCGCTCGAGCGTGACCGGTCTTGCCCGCAAAACAAATCAACTAAAGAAAGACAATCGGTAACACGCGCAATCGAAAACGACCGGACTAAACGAGGTCAATGGCATCAATTAACGAAATAGCTGGCGAATAATTCCATTAATCATTGAAAGCATGTACAGCATCAAAACAAAAAAAAGAAACGAAAGAAAGCTAAGATCAATCTAAATTTTCCCTAGTCTAAGTCTCCTGTACAGTGTTAACATTCGCGGGAGCAGCCCCTTGTACACTCTCCGAAGACCCAGACCTCCCGGGAGACGACCGGAGGCCTACACCACCCTGATGCGCGGTACTCCCGGGAGGAAGAAAAGACGCCTGGCCAGGGACAAGGCACGTTTCCCCCGGAAGGCGCCCGAACTTCCCAAGCACCTCATAAAAGGAGGTCTTTTGCGCGACCTCTTTGAAAGACAACTCCCGGTAAAGGCCGTCATCCATAACCTCTCCCTTACCCGTGAAAAACCTCGAAACAATTTGGGCATGACTTCACCATCATCCCACATTGAGAGGTGAAGGATTCCTTCAGGTGAGCAAGCTTTGTGCTCTGCTGCCGCAGGTCCTCTCGCACCTTCCAGGAGTAAGCCTCGAGACTGGCCACCTGCTGCTCCAAGGTCTGACCATAAGCCCGTTACCGGTCGCGGTTAGCGTTTGCGGCAAACTCCTCCTCGAGGTCGTCGATCCGCAGGTTCAATTTCTCCAGTCCCTCAATGGGATTCCCAAGCTTCGAGCCTAAGTGAAGAGAAGAAGAAGAAGGAGAAAAATTTTATCAAAAAAAAGGGGCGAGAAGGGCAACAGGGGATGATTGGGAACATAAAAAATCACCTCTCGTGACCAGCTCAGAGTTTTCTAGCCGTAGCTTAGCAATCTCTTCCTCCAGCATCTTTACTTTTTCCTCGGAGGAGTGCCGTTGCTCCCTGGAGGCCGCAAGCTCCCCAGATAGCTTGAGAAGCTCGGGGATAGTTTCTCCTTCTCGGAGGTCAGGACCTCACCCGCCCGGGCCACCTCCGCCGTCTTTGCATCTGAGGACGACAACTCCTCTTTCAGGAGAGCATTCGCCTTAGCAAGCAACGCCTTCTCCCGCGCCAAAGCGGCCTTCTCGGCGCGAAGACCCTCAACCTCTTGATCGTGGGAAGCTCGGGCCTGCCCCACCAAGGACTCCAAGTCAGAAATGCAGGCAACTGGGCGTCAGCAAACTCACTTCGTACCTTTTTAAAAGACGCGACTTCCGTCCCACGTCCGGACCTGACCCTTGAGGGAGAAATTCTCCTCACGCAGCCTCTTCAACTGCTCCTCGTACTCATCGCTTTGCTTGGTGCACGCCCGGCGAGCATCGCCCATCTCCTTCTTTATACTCGCAGTCTGCTCACTCCCGGCGAGCATCGCCCATCTATCCTCAACTCCTCTTGGGCATTGCGGGCCCGGCATTCCTCGAGGTAGAGCTTCGAGCGGAGGGCCCGGGTGTGCACGTCCACACTTTGGGCAAAAGCTACCGTCTGTACAAAATGAAACAGTGGGAGTAAGAAAATCAAAAAGAGACATACAAAACCGACGTTAAGACAAATCACATACCCGGTAGATGCCCTGCCACAAGTAATTAAGCGAGTCATCTAGGGGTAAGGAGTGGCGCATGATAGCATCCGCTCCGCCCCCTCCAATCCTCAACCGCTCCTTAGCCGCAGTAATAGTCTTCAGCGGGGCAAAGAGGCCGTCGGGGGAGTCAGACCGGCGAATTGCTTCCTTCCACAGGTCAGAGTAGGAAGACGACTCGGTCACAGGCAATAAAGGGAGAGGCTGGCCGTGGTGGTAGAACCATCCCTCCTTTCCAGAAGGCCCACAGAAAGAATCACTGGTGGGCGGAGGAGGCGAAGACGGTGTGGCGGTATCAGCATCCTTCATCGCCTCAGGGCCCGGGGGCACCTCCTCGGCAGCGCCCAGCATAACACTCACCCGCAGACGCCTCCCCCCGGGAGAGAAGTCCCGGGCCCAGAGGGAGCAGCCTTCTCCAAAGACTCCCGTCGTGGAGCCGCATCTGAAGCACCTGACTCATCGAGGTGCACTATATCAGAGGCCTTCGTCCTTTTGGCCATGTGTTTCACCTTACCCTTCGAAGCAAGGGACTTCTGGCGATGCTGGATAGCGGATGGCTGGCCCGGCATCTCACCCGCGCCGGGACGCCCGGCTCCCTCCTCGGCCCTGGCCTTCTCAGCCTCGGGAGCTGCAAAGCAGAGAACATACAAAAGCAGGTAAGCACAGGAAAAAGGAGCCAGACATTAGCGGCAGGTAGCAGCCAAGGCAACAAAAGAATAAATCAATGAAGAAGACCAGAACAGGTGGAACACGAAGGATAAGACCGCACATGCACGCCCTCTCTCGTCCCACGGACTAAGATTGAGATCTGACCCGGGCGTGAGAGGAAGAAATACCCGACGGCCGGAACCTGGACTAGTGTACCAAGTACCTGGTTGGTTTGAAGTGTCAGACGACCGGGCCTCCGGAGTCCGAGGAGACCCCCCTTCCCCATCCTTCGCCGGTCTCGCCTTCTTTGCCAGGTGATCAGCTTCGCCCCCGGACCTCTTCCGACCAACAACAACCGCCCCTTCCTCACGAAGAGCCAACTCCTCCACAGCTTCCAGGGTGGCGTAGTAATCCACCTTCCCTTCCCCGGTCTTGAAGGACACCAGTTGCCAGCTATGAAAGGGGCCAACCTTCGCTCCAAGCTGAGGAAAATCTGCGACGAAAAAGAGATAGCTAAGTCCGGGACAAGGCAAAAGCGATAAAAAAAGCAGAAAGGGGAGGGGAAAAATCTTACCCTCAGAGTGCGCAAGCGAGGCCAGGCGCGGACCGGTGAAAAAGTCCTCCACGCTCGGATGAAGGTCGGCCACCGCCTTTAGGGCCCGGGACATGGTAAGCTCCGACTTCGGTACTGTAGGACTATGCAAGGAACCCTTGATAATCGAGGGACAATAGGCGACCCCGAGATACCTCCCGGTGGGTGGGACGATAACAAACCACCGTGCGCTCCAGCGTTGAGCGAGCTTATTGTACTCAAAAAGCGAATATCCGGACCGACCGGATATGGTCAAATTGTTGGAGTCGACCCTGCTGGTGAAGAACTGAATGAACTCCATAGCAGAAAGCGCAACCCCCTTCTCGGCGCAAAGAGCAATGTAAGCATGGAGGTGACACACCGCCTTCGGGTGAAGCTGAGCAAGCGTACAGCAGCGGCGAATTAGAAACCCCATCACGAACGGGTGGGGAGGAACCGTTATCCCACGCAAGAAGAAATCGGAATACACGGCGTACCCACGGCCGAAGTCGTCCAGGGGATGCGAATCTTCGGAGGGAAGGAAAACCTGAGTCCCCATGGGAACGTCTACCTTCGCGAGAAGCGAATCGAGAGCCTTAACATCCAGAATGCTGGGCAACGGTTCCTGAATACTGGAATAAGCGGACTTAGGTTTCAAGAGTGTCGGGCGGAATTCCCATCCGATTTGAAGCCCACAATGGCGCTTTTGGCAGGAACGCGAGACGATTTGGAGCTAGAAGACGCCATTGAAGCAGCGAAGTGAAGCAGGGAAGGGGCAAAGCAAAGAGAGAGGGAAAAAAAGCGGAAAAAGTGAGGTGAAAGAAGAAAGAGAGTTCGAAAACCTGAGAAGAGTAAAAAATCGGAGGAAAGAGAAAGTGTCGCCCTCTTGAAAACCTTTTAAAGACGGTAAAATAATTTCGGAAATATTTAAAGCGTAAAAGCAAACAAAAAAATGCTTTTTACAGGAAAATTGCAGGGACTCTGTGTATTCTACAGTGACGGCTGGCGTGCGTGAAACGATAGGAATTCTACAACGGTCACTTCGTACTAGCACAGACGCGTGTGTGGCACGGCCATGGCACGCGCATCGCACGGACCAAAGAAGTCCCATCCTTTTGTCCGATAAAAAAGGCGGGACTTGTGGGATTGGGAGATGGGAAACAAGAAGGTTAGGCCGCGCGAAAGGAAAAAAATTTTCATTCCCCAAACCGGGCCAGAAAGTCAAGTTCTAAGTTCTACTTTCTTCGCAAAAGCGCCAAAAGTAGAACTTGTGGGACTGATGAAGAAGGGAAAATATGTCCAGAGGCTTTAAAGAAAGAGCAATAGCCTAGTAAGGCCAGGGCAACGACCGGGCGCCCCTAACCAAGCCCAAACAGAACACAAGCAGCGACCGGTCGCCTTTGACCGGCCACCAAGAGTCCTAGAACATGGCGTAGAGAGCGACCAATCGCCAGTGGCCGGCTATCAAAATTGTCGCCACGACCGGTCGTTTACGACCAGTCGCCCGGGAATGTAAGATGTAGTGTGATAAGCGACCGGTCGCCTGAGACCGGTCGCCAAGTAGAGTATAAATAAGCGGCCGGTCGTCTGTGACCGGTCGGTAGGGAGGCTAGGATATGATATTTATCCTAAGATATTTATCAGATATTTTGTAAGTCTGCCAAGATATTTTTGTGCCAACCTGGCACAACAAGAACACTATAAATAGGGGTTCACCCTTCAATAAAAGGAATGCGAACATACCTGAGAATTTTCACTGTTGCATTGTGTTGTTACGAACCTCTCTCTCCATCCCTGTTCTTGCGCTCCCCCTTTCGGTAACAAGGTAACTCGGTTGAACTCAGCGATAGATTAGGATCCCAATCATTAGATTACGTGAAAGGACTGTGTGAGGATCCCGGGGTTTATACCATTTCATTTAGTAATTGATTTAATATGTTCATTAACATATTATAAGGTATAGGTATGACCATTAGGTCTTATACAAATTTATCCCAAGCTTAGAGCACATTTTTGCTCTTATTGACTTTAAGGCATTTATTTGTGTTTTGTTTGGTTTAACTGTCTACCAAGGTTTCCTAAGGACTTAATTAGCCTTGTTAAATCATAATTGAATATTATTAAGTCTTGGTAGGCTCTTTGGGTCCTAACCAAGTTCACTCCAAGCTTAGAGCATGTTTTTGCTCAAACTGTATCTTAGTGCTTTATTGCATTTTACTATGGTTTAAATTGTTCACTGATGTTTCTAAGGAACTTTTTAGCCTTTACATACCATAGTTTAAATGTTTAACAACATATCAAGGTTTGGGGTATTTCAAATATACTTACAAAGCACCGGACACAAGGTCCAAACAACATAACAACACAACATCATTCAGACACAACGGTCTGTAACATAACAAGGTAGTAACATAACAACATATCACATATACAATGTATCCTAATACTTGTCGTACACACATAACCGAAATGGCTCTACCCCCCTTAAAATAGGGGTACACACCGTACCCTATACATACAAATACTAAGAAGTAAACAATGATGGGTACTTCACCTTCATCTTATCTTCCAACTCCCAAGTGGCCTCCTCATCGTCCTGGTTAGACCAGAGAACCTTCACCAGTCTCACAGACTTATGGCGAGTGTCTTGAGTCTTAGTATCCAGAATCCGTACCGGAGTCTCCACTGATCGCATGGTCGGCTCTAAGGTTAGCCTTTCAGGCTGAAGTACATGAGACGGATGAGACATATATTTCTTCAACTAGGACACATGAAATACATCATGTACCTTGCCCAGCTCGGCGGGTAAATCAAGTCTGTAAGCTACCGGGCCGATCCGCTCTGTCACAACATATGGCCCCACATATTTTGGGCTCAACTTGCCTTTCTGGCCAAAACGAAACACTCCCTTCATGGGGGACACTCTAAGAAATATCTGATCGCCCACGGCGAACTCCAGGTCACATCTGCGCACATCGGTGTATGATTTCTGCCTATCCTGGGCTGACTTCATGTTAGCCCGGATCTGTCGTACCTCTGCTTGAACTTGCTCCAAATACTCTGGTCCTATAATGACCATCTCACTCGACTCATCCCAGCATAATGGCGTGCGGCATGGTCTACCGTACAAAGCCTGGAAGGGAGACATCTTGATCGAAGCTTGGTAACTGTTGTTGTAGCTAAACTCGATCAGATCTAACTTGTCAATCCAGCTGGTCTGAAAATAAAGTGCACATGCACGTAACATATCCTCGAGTGTTTGGATGGTGCGCTCACTCTGACCATCTGTCTGAGCGTGGAACGCCGTACTTAGCTTCAGCTCGGTACCAAGCGCTTCCCGTGTAGTTCTCCAGTACCTCGAGAGGAATCTGGTATCCCTATCAGACACGATAGTCTTCGGTACCCCATGGTGCCAAACAATCTCTCTATCAAAGAGCTCTGCAAGTCTTGCCACTTTCCAAGTGTCCTTTATCGGAATGAATTGGGCCACCTTGGTCAGTCGGTCAACAACAACCCAAATCATATTCAGACCTCCCCTTGTAGGCAGAAGCCCTACTACGAAGTCCATGGAAATGTCATGGAACTTCCACTCAGGCACTGGCATTGGCTGTACCATACCACCAGCCCGTCGGTGCTCAAACTTGACCTTCTAACAAGTGAGACACCTTAACACATAATCGTTCACATCCTTTTTCATTCTAGTCCACCAAAAATATCTTTCATATCCTTGTACATCTTTGAAGCTCCGGGGTGAATCGAAGTCGTAGAACAATGGGATTCACTCAGTATGTGCTCCTTCAGCTCAGCGCTACTCCTAGGAATACACAGTCGGCCATTAAGCCTAATCAGGTCATCATCGTGGAGTCGGAAGTCGTACTTCTGACCCTCGAATGTGCCATCAACAAGCTTCTGTCTGATCTCCAACATATACTGATCCGTCATCTGAGCACTCCGCACCTCTTCAACCAAGCTAGTATGAGAGACTAGCGAATGGAGAGAGTGTGCTCGATGACTCAATGCGTCACCTACCAAATTTGCCTTACCCTCTTGATACTGTAGATTGATGTTGTAATCGTTTAGAAACTCGACCCACCTTCTTTGTCTCATGTTCAACTCGTTCTGAGTGAACAAGTACTTTCAACTCTGGTGGTCAGAATAAATTGTCACACTTACCCCATACAAGTGATGTCGCCATATCTTCAGTGCGAAGACAATGGCACCCAATTCTAAGTCGTGGGTAGGGTAATTCTCTTCATGCTTCTTCAGCTGTCGGGAGGCGTATGCTACGACCTTCCCGTGTTGCATCAATACACAACCCATACCTCTTCCTGATGCGTCGCAATAGACCTCAAAACCATCTGGACCGTCTGGTAAAGTCAGAACTGGTGCAGATGTCAAAGCATCCTTGAGACTTTGGAAAAACTCTCGCAGTCATCTGTCCACTCGAATGGAGCATCCTTCTTCATCAAGGAAGTCATCGCTTCGAGACACTGGAGAAGTCCTTCACAAACCTCCTATAATAACCTGCCAAACCGAGGAAGCTCTGGATGTCGGTAACTGTCTTCGGCCTAGGCCAGGTGCGCACTACATCAATCTTTGCCGGATCAACAGTGATCCCGGCCTTAGAAATCACATGACCAAGAAAGGATACTTTGTTCAACCAAAACTCACACTTTGAAAACTTAGCATACAACTGATTCTTTCTCAATGTTTGGAACACATTTCTCAGGTGGCTTTCATGCTCACCTCTCGATTTCGAGTACACAAGAATATCATCGATGAAGACTACCACTGACTTGTCCAACTAATCTTGGAACAAGCGGTTCATTAAGTCCATGAACTTGGCTGGTGCATTGGATAAACCAACCGGCATAACCGTAAACTCATAATGTCCAAATCTGGTTCTTAATACGGTCTTCTCAATGTCACTCTCACGAATGGCAATCTGATGGTATCCGGATCGTAGATCTATCTTGGAGAATACTGATGCTCCTCTCAACTGATCAAATAAGTCATCGATGCGTGGTAAAGGATAACGGTTCTTCACCATAACTACATTCAGCTCACGATAATCAATACACAGGCGGAGACTACCGTCCTTCTTCTTCACGAAGTGGACCGGCGCTCCCCATGGTGAAACACTAGGGCGGATAAATCCCTTGTCGAGTAGGTCTCTCAGCTGCTCCTTGAGCTCTGTCATCTCTGCTGGAGCCATACGATAGGGCGCCTTCGCAATTGGTCCGGTGCCCGGAACCAAATCAATCTCAAACTCAACTTCCCGTGCTGGCGGCATACCCGGCAGTTCCTTAGGAAATACATCAGGAAACTCTGACACTACCGGCACATCTAGGCTAAACTCTGGGTCACTCTCTATGTCCTGGACATAGCAGAGGTATACATCATTCCCTCGTCGTCATTCACGATACATGGCCATGGCGGTGATGATCTGAGTCGAAGGCTCTCTGGGCCTCTGGCGGTAAGATATTGTAACCCCAGACGGACTCCGAAGAAGCAGACGATGCTCGGCACACAGGATTCTGCCCTTGTACCGCTCCAACCAGTTCATCCCGACAATCACATCAAAACCAAGTCCCTCGAACTCTATTAATTCGATCGGAAACTCTTCATCTCTAATTCGTACAACAACATCTCGGTGGTAGCGGGTACACCTGATCCGCTCTTTCGACGGGAGAGTGACTAGAAAGTCTGGCATCTCTTCACCGTCTAACCCCAGCCTCTTCGGAAAAGACAGCGAAATAAATGTATGTGAGGCTCCGGAGTCGAACAAGATCGAAGCATCCACTCCATTGACTGGAAAGGTACCGGTGAGGATTGTGCCGCTCTTGCCGGCTTCTACCTCATTGCAGACACTCAGTATACCTCCCGTTCCGAGTGCACAGCCTAATTCATTGGCAAACTAATAAGTATTTGGTAATAACCCGGTTGACATACTCCAAACAACCCCACTTTATTCATTAACACACTCTTTACAACATACGTTGGTTTACACTGTTAACATAACTAACACATACAACATCCTTAACATACACTGGTTTAACACATTACATGATTATATAAGGCTTTAAAACTGTCTGAAGGTCAAATTCAAACGTCCGGGTTTCATGTGTGTGGCATTGGTCACTGCCGATGGTGCGGTATTCAGTTTGATCTTCTTGATGCCATGATATAGCATCCTTGACTGCCCACCCATGATTAACACATCTCCTGATTTCAACACCTGCTTCTTTGCGAGATCAGCACGCTTCTGCTCACCGTACACAAACACTGCGATATCACCAATGGACCAAGACACCACGGGCACTCCCTTACTTAGAGACTCGGGTGACTCGTCCTTATCTTGGTGTCACCCTAACCGTCCACCTTTCTGGTAGAAGTTCACAATACATAAATCCACTTTAACACTTGGTATTGAATCTGATTCAACTTGCTGAGCAATTCCCACGGCGTGGTTAACGACCGCAAGGAACTCCTCAGGTATCATCGGTACAGTTGCTCCATCTTCAGCTCGCACCTCTTGATATGTCTTGGTGTAAGGATTCCAGTCCTTACCCATGCACATCATCTTCAATTTCATCCTCGATCCACTCGGGTATTCGGGTGTGTAGAAACCTCCGAGTGTTGCTCCCAGTTCATTGCATCGTCTGATGATGTGGATTTGTGCTTCCGGTGTCAGGTATCCATTTAAGAGTATCATACCTGATTGGATGACCTGACATTGCTCCATTGAAAAGTCGGTGATGTTGATGGTGGTTTCTTCAGGGTTTCGTGTGGGTGGGATTGGATAACAAATATTGAAGGTTCCTAAATTTCCAAATTACCTATTTAGGTGACTTTCACATTATACTTTAATTCTTTACTCACATGGTAGTACACTTGGACTCACTAATACACATGCATGAAATGCGGTATGCAATCACTTATTTCACTCAACAGTTTAGGCGGTACCTGGTCTAGTAGAGGGCCCTGGCGCCTCAGACCGGTCCACTACATTCAGGGTGGCCTTGCTAGGTCCCGACCCTTTCCCCTTATGGGAATCAGTGTTCCTCTGATCTGTGGGTGGCTGGTTAGCCGACTTCGGGCCATCGATGGTCGTTGTGGCCTTACCCTTCCACTGCCCCTTGGGCTTATTGACTCTGCTGTTGGGGTTCCGGTAACACTTATAGTCACGGTGACCCCACTTCTCACAGTAGCGACACTGCACGTCATTCCCTTTGCAGTCCTTGCCGGGGTGGTCTCCGTTACACCACTTACAGTAGTAGTGGCGCTCCGGTCCAGAACCCGTGTAGGCTGCTATCACAATACACAATCAATACTCACTTCATATCTCAACAACATACACTTTAACTTGACACACATGACTAAGTAATTACCCTTAGGCGGGTATGAGCGTAGGGGTTTCGCCGCAATTGCGTATGTGAGCTTCGGTGGCTCCTCAGCTGTGGTGGTCTGGGCTTGGCCCTTGTCACCCTGGTGCTGACTCTTCTGGGGTTGAGGGTAAGGCTGCTTTTTCTTTCCTCCCCCATACCACTGCGAACTCTGGCCCTCGCTCGTGGCCTTGCGCTTGTGCGCATTCTCCTCATCCCTCAGACGGACGGTGATCTCAACCTTGGCAGCGGCATGATAGCACCCCTAAATTCAAGACGTCAGTAATGCCCCGCAAATAACTCACAATTCACATTAATGTTCACTTATGGATTACACTTATCACATCACACTTCATTCAAATTACCTGCAAGGTAGTATACTCAGCTGGCCCCATCCCGTAGCGAAGACGGTGGCTAAGACCGTTGAAGAAACGGTTCACCAGCACCCGGTTCGAGTATCCCAGGTCCGGTAACAGGTGGATAAGGCCTGGTGTCCCAATGGTAGTGTAGTAGTCATCAACCGACATCTTATCCCCTTGCCTCAGGCTATCCAGCTCCAGGCGCTTGACCTCTTGTACATGCACAGGATAATACTTGGCTCGCAGCAGAGCCGTATACTCTCTTCAACCAAACTGAGGATCCGTCATCCGGTCCTCTCTCATAAGCTTCCACCAACTTTTTGCCGAACCCTTCAGGTAGTAAGCGGCAAGACGGACCTTGGCCCCAGCAGGCACATCCAAGGTCTCGTAGGCAGTCTCCAACTCGGAGATTTACGCCTCCAGCGTACAAGGGTCAGTCTCCCCATGGAACGACGGGGGTCTCAAATCTACCAACGCCTTGACCCAGTTGGTCTCTCGTGGCGGTGGTGGAGGTGGTTGAGCTTCGGGCTGTTGCCCCTGCTGAATCGCAGCTACTAACTGTGGGACCATCTGGGCTACGGCGGCCGCTACAGCATCGGCCATGACTTGTGCCGTAGGGTTCTCTCCCTGGTTCCCGGTATCACCAATGCCGTGCCCGCGGCCTCGACCTCGTGGTCTACCTGACATCTGAATTCACACGAACATTTATTAGCATTGTGCTTGCACACTTATCGGTTCCAATGGTTGTAACGTTTCCCCGACAACAAGGCATCGCCACACTTAGTTAGTGGTTAACCTTTACATGACTGCTTACTTAGGTAACTGTGGTTAGGTTTCCTAACTTGGTATATTCCTAAGCTCGGTATTCTAGTCATCAGAGCAATACTTTGCTCTGATACCACTTTTTGTAACACCCCTACTACGCGTTTAACCATAATTGAAATCGCAGCGGAAATAGACAACTAAACAATAACTAAACGGTTCGGTGTTACAACGCCGTTAACCACCCACGTGGTTAACAAGGCAGAATAAATACAAGTGTACTGGTCTGATGATCAGACTCCCGAGCATAGAACTAAACCATAAATACATCATATACAATAACGAGTACTTAATTACATTCGTTCACTGTAAACCGACAATATACCGTCACTGTAGTACAACGGAACCAAAATATATCGCCACGGGAGCACAGGCGCATCCCGGGCTCAACATCCAAAATAACCAAAAGTATTCCTGCAACCTAGAGTCTATAGCCATTCCGCTTCCTCGATCCTCATCCTGCAGTAAAAATATGGAGCCCCCGAGGGGGTCAGCAACCCTTGTCTGGTATGGCTAACGCGCAGCCCATCGGCTACCGGGATACGCGCAACTAATTGTCATGATAACATGGCATTGATTTTACACAAACAACATATATAGCATAGCAAGAAATATTGCTGAGCAAACAATACACACATAGTGAGTACACTTTCCACAACAACAAACCAAGAAGGTTAATCAACATAAGAAGCCTAGAGAATGGTTCACCCTCATGTTAAGCTTGTTACACACACTCATTACTGTTCTGTTAGTTGAACGAGTAACTTAACTCACAGATGGATCGGATATTGTGACCCGAACACACCACACAAACACATGTTCCCACTAAACCGATCATAAGTCAGAATAGGTAAGCTTTGGAGGAAACTAGCGGGAGATCGAACGCCAAATAAAGGAGAACAATCTTAACATTATAAGAGTCGAATCTGATACAGATATCTACTCCTATACTTACACGCGTGACCGGAGAACCGGATTCCTTACCCCCAGTTAACACTTGTTAGAAGTTCACTGTTGGAACTCAATAACAAATCACAGCATGTGGTTAAGTCTTGTTAGTCACACACAAGGGGTATGAGTCACATTTCAACAATACAATAATATAAACAACTGCAAACTCGTTACATGACTTAAGTCTTACAAGGTCATAAACATACAGAAAAACAAGCAGCACACAAGCCGGTGTAAACAGGTAGGCAACAGACTACAAGAAAACCATACCTTGGTCCTTGCTTCGACTGGTTTCCACCGTTGGAGAATCCTATACACATTTAGTAACGTCGGTTAATTAACGCACTACTTCGTTGTTCACTTATTACCTCACATAACTAGTTATTTTATTTTCACACTTGTTATAACTTTTCACCCTCTTATTTGCCATTATAACTCACCTAACATGTCTTAGACAACCCCACATCATCATTACTAACTAATCACCATTTTTAGACAACGTTTTCTAGCCTTAAACAACATTTTTGGCCAACACAGTGGCCTGTCCGAACTTGTGTCCGAGCTTCCCAAGTTTGGACGCAAGTCGAGACTCAAAGGGTGAACGCTAACGTATGTCCGAACTTGTGTCTGATCTTCCTAAGTTCGGACATAGGTCGAGGAAAAAACAGGGAAAAGAGATGGCGGTGTCCGAACTTCTAGGGTTGGACAGAAGTTCAGACAGTGGCCGAGACTCAAAAAAAAAACTTAACGCAACAGGGCACGTCCGGACTTCCAAATTCGGACGGAAGTTTGGACGTGTAGGAAAGTTCATCTTTTACACTCTTAAACACTTGTTCATTGCTTATCAAAACTCCTAACACTTATAATGTTTTCTCCTTAGATTTCCAAGTGGTGTTTCACGCCTATAATAACCATTATGCCAAAGTATTTTCCTCTCCATTAAACATCATCTTCCAAGCATCTTTTCTTACAAAACAAATTTGCTTATGTCATTCTTGAAATCCCTTTACAAGTTTATACTTTCTCCTTATTTACCAAAATTTGCCTAAATCTCTACACACTCCAAAATGACTTTGGTCCATTCCAAAACACTCATTTGATTTCTACAATATCTAAGATAGTGCCTAAGTTCTTCTTACACTCTAAAAACACCTTAATACACTTTCTTTCCCTAGTAATATACCTAATCACTTCTAACACTTCCTAGTCCACCTAAACTCATTTAGACACTTAAAACTTCTTATACATTACCTAATTTTTGACATGGGTTCTACTAACATCTTGTTACACCAAAACACATTCTTTTCACCATTAAACATCCAAGAACACTAAAATCCATCAAGAACATTCTTCTACACAAAACTTCACTGATTTAACACTACATCACAATATAGTGCATAATTTAAATTGCTTGGCACTTAGCCCCTTAAATGACATGGCTCTTAGGCCCTTAAATTGCATAAACCATAAACACTGAATTTCCCACATTATATTTGCATTTGACCTGCAAATACATACAACAACACATATGCCCTTTAATAGTCTCCTTGAGAGCATTTTACTAAGTCATTTACCATTAGCTCCTTAAGTAGTTTTAATAAGCAATATAGGCTCATTTCTCCTAAGACATGAAACTACATTAGGTTAGCATATTTACCTCTTTTCCTCACAAACTTCTTTCTTGTTTCCTTGATCAAAATCGGTAAGGGTGTTTGATTGCTTGTCAACTTCTAAACAATATACAAATAATGAAATGAGTATACAAGCTTTATGCTTCATCTCATTGTAAACCCTAGATACATATATTGTCTTTGAATATTTAGATGATTGTTTTACCTTGGATAAGAAAGAGAGTTTGGATATGTAGCAAGAGAGGACTCCACCAAGCCCTTGGAAGATTCAAATGAATCTAGAACAAGTAAGGTAAAGGCACCATTAATGGAGTTTTTCAGACAACATACAAACATGAAGGAAATGGAGTTTTTCTTTGAGTTTCCTTACCTAGAAGCAAAGGAGAACAATAATATGTGAAAAGATGAGCTCAAGCTCCTCCCATGGAGATTCCTCTTGGAACCGAAATGGAGCTCTTGGAATTTTGAGAAGACAAGGTTGAAGAGCTTGATGAGACTAAGAGAATGGTGGTCTTAGTTTTTGATTTGGCAAAGAGAGCTAGGAGATAATGGCAATGAAAGATGGAGGTTGATGTTGTTGCTGTAGCATCACCGTGAAAGAGAGAATGAAGGAAGGTAGAAGACGTTTGAAAGCAAGGGAAATGAGAGAATGAAGATGAGTTTGCTTTTGGAAGATATTAAGTAGTAAAGTGAATAGTAACTTGCTTTATCATTTGTTATTTACTTATTAACTTGCATGGTGGTGACTCACCTCATAAAAACCGGCCCCCATTAGTCATCTAGGGGTGTTTTAGTCTTTGTTGACCATTTAACTTATTTATATAGACTTATGTTATAAGCTAGCTTATTTTAGTTACTATTCATAAAAACAAGGCACATAGTTGTGAAATTTTTGATTTCCCATTGATTTAGACTTCCTAATGTGATACTAAGTAGTACACATGTTAATTAAAGAGTAATGATGGACATTTAGCCACTCAAAACCCATTTACAAGACAATTTTTCAAAAATGTGCTTTAAGACTCCTTAAAGCACATTTTGTGTTTTAACTTGTTTTCAAGCTTGGTTTTATTTGGTATTTGGTTTAATATGTTAATTAATATATAAATAAGGTCATGGTAAGCTCATTAGGTCTTAACCAAGCTTATCCCAAGCTTCAAGCACATTTTAGCCCTAATTGACATTAAGGTATTTATTTGTGTTTTCTATGGTTTAAATTGTTTACTAATGTTTCTAAGACTCTTTTTAGTCTTAATATACCATTTTTAATGTTTAAACGACATACTAAGGTTTCGTGTATTTCATATATTGATTAGATCTAGTGTAATTACCAAGATATGCTAATATGTACAAATCTGTAGAAAGTGTAAAAGTCATTGTTGTTGTTGTTGTAATTGAAATGAAAGGAGGTTGTGGGAATTGTTTTCTTCTGATTTTAATGAGTGAATAAGGTTTATAAGGTCTAGGTAAGGGTATATGATGAATTAGTTGAGGTAAAATGGGTTATACAACATAGTTATACAAATTGTAAAATGGAAAGTTGTTAAAGTACAAGATTGTTATTAAATAAGCAATGTATGATTTAGTTGCTGTTTGAATCAGCAGCTTGGACATGGGTTAGCCTTGATTAAGGGTGGTTTATTGACATATATTAGGTGAGTATAAAAGGTGAGAAAGGATGGCTAAAAACATTAGGTAAATCACCCAAGAAATTGATTGTAAATTGTCATCGTTATCGGTGTCGCTTTGTACAGCGAAGCGTGGAAGTGCTTGTATGAGTTGATTCCTCTACGTTATGTTGATCAATTGAATTTATATTGGTTATATGAAGCTTGTTAACAGCTTGGTTCAAGTGAACCTTGGTGAAATATGTAAGATGCACATAAGTGCACAAATTGTTACAATGGTTGTAAAATTCTCATTGTTGTTGTCTTGTACAGCCAATAGTGGAAAAGTTTGTATGAGTTGGTTCTTCTGTGTATTAGTGTTCAATTGAGTTTATATTGATTATAAGAAGCTGGTTGACATCTTAGCCCAAGTTTAACTTAGTGAAATTACTTGGATGCACATAAGTGCACAAATTGCTACAACAGTAAATTGTAAACATTGTTTGGTGTTATTTTTGTCCAGCAATTTCTATGTCTGATTATATTGATCTTGGTGATGCTATAACTTGTGCTATACTGATATGGAAGTGTGGGGTGAGGCAAGGAAGTGCCTACCCATTTGTTAAGTGATTGTCGATTAGTTACCTTGGAAATCGACTGTAAAACTGTAATTATTCATCATTGCTGTTATGTTTGGCCAAGAAGGGTATGCTTGTGTGTGGATTGATTTTCTTGTGTCATAAAGACCATTGTGGTATATATCGGTTGTGTGAAGCTAGATGAATACATGGCTTGATGAATTTGGTGTTTCTGTTGAGATGTACTTAAATGTACAAGTGTTTACCGTGGATAATGATGTTTACTATTGTGATGATATTTCTGTCCAACAATTATTATAGTGATTATATTGACTTTATATGTTGATTTATCTTATGTTTATGGAAATGAAAGTGAGGTGTAAGCTAAGGTTATGCATAAGATAAGTGGTAATGTGTTTATGAAATATTACTCCTACCAATGTATTGGAGTTTACTGAGACTGCCCCTACCAATGTGTTGGGGTCTTTTGTTATTGCTCCCACCAATGTATTGGAGCTAAGCCATCATGATCTACTCTATGGACTGATGATTCATAGGGGGTGTGCACACTTAAGGACATGGGGTGAGGTGAAAAAAATTATCCGAGGGGTCGCGAGTGTTAGTGTAACACCCCAACCGTTAAGCTCGTCATTACCTCTTAAACTGTCACCAATTACACTTACTCACGCAGCGGAACTCTAATTACATCGAGGGGTGAAACAACGCCGTTAGCCACCCATATGGCTAACCAGGCCTTCCTTACATACCGTAACGGTCTGATGAACTGGAACAACTGAGTACATAATACAAATACAATACTCAAATCATTTCTCTACTATACCGAGTCTACAATAAATGGATGCCGACAACATATTCGGTCTTACACCTCCTTCAATACATAAGTAATTAAAACTAACTACCCATGCAACCCACCGACCCCGTCCTACTCTCGAACGGTAACATCTTCGGAGTACCTGTAAAATAAAAACATCGCCCCTAGGGGCTCAGCTTAACACTGCATATGAAATTCGCATACCCCGAGCGCTAACCGGGGTACGCCGACTACTTTTGTCGGATATACATGGAGTTCATTAGTCAAACAACATGCATCATAGCAATACAATATATATGTGTATTACTCAAGGGATCTACATCCAATCACGGAACACAATTCCTAACTAACATAACAAGGTTGTTAGTTGTATCTGCTTACTCTTAGGCCTCGAGGGTTATACCTCACCATGTCTTGTTTACTTATTCAATATCTCACTCCCGCTCTCTTGGGCTACACATTTTATACTCACCCATACTCTCGGGTTACTTTTACACATTAACTCACCCACACTCTTGGGTTATTCATACTCATTATCTCACCCACACTCTTGGCTTATTTATACTCCTTATCTCACCCACACTCTTGGGTTAATTATACTCAAGGTCTTGTAGATTCTCGAGACGCTACAGGTCTCCTACGTCACGCTTGTTACTCTTAATACATACTTAGGCCAAAACTCATGGCTCTCTAGCATAGTCTTACTTCCCCGGTTTCGACCCTACTCTGGGTCTAGCATGGTGGGAAGGTTCAACTAGCTCACGAAACTCTCTCTTAGTTCCTATCTCTTTTACTTAGGTCCGATTACTCTCGGACTACTCTCATTCCCATACACTCCCCTCTCGGAGTTATAATAATATTATGTATATTAGTCTAGAAGCATCACTCTCGATGTTTTCTAATGACTTGGGAACATTACTTTAGTTCGATTAATCTTAGGTTTTAAGAGTTACCCATACATTCCACTTACTCATACTTTCGGTTAATTTCTTAAATCGGTAAAATCCTCATATAGGAGGTTGACCATGTCTCAAGGGAGCTACTGATCCCTTAGGTCTCTTTTACCTTCTTACTAGTTCACATCTTCGAACTATCGTTAATCCTCTTGAGGGAGGCTTACTTATCTTTCCACTCTCATTTGTTTTGTGGATTGTTTTAATATAGTTTTCTAACTGTTATCGGGTATTTACTCAACCCGTACTTCTCCTCACATTCTAGGGAGTTCATACGTTAGCGTTATCGTTATACTTTAACGGATAGTTTGTGTGTTTGCACGTTTTTGTTATCATAAGCATCGACCTGATCTATGGGTCTCTAGCCAAACGTTACTCACTATGAGTCGGTCTTTACTCTATGTTAGGCCACACCGGCACACAAGTATGCTAGCTCATTCAACATACAACAAGACATACATAATCAAACAAGGGATTATTTTCATGCTTTAGTCTTGATTAAGCCGGCACACAAACACACAAATCAACGTAACTCGGTTAGCACGCGGAGTATGAGAAAATCATACCTTTCACCGGGGTTAGCTTTACCGTGTGACCTCCCGTTCCTCGGTTCACACTTGTTCAACTGATAACATTCAAATGTTTTTATTAACATCAAAGCATTACGGTATGTAACACTAATACTCCCGTACTTAACCCCATTGTTCCGTTTAACTTAGTTTTACTCATGTGTTCTTAAACTCACAACCTTCTCATTCACTTCTTAAACTTGTTTACACTCTTAATGACCTTTAAACATCATTAATCAGGCCATAATTACCTTATGCTATCATTACCATTCAATTCCCCATCATTAAAATGCAAGAAAACACTTTCTGTACAATTTTTGGGGTGGTCCGGGTTTGTGTCCGGGGATACAAACCTGGACCAATACTGGAATGCACTCTCGGGTGACTTTTGTGTGTGGTCCGGGTTTAGGGGTGGGTTTTCAAACCCGGACCATACCTGTGTAAATCTCTCGGGTGGAATTTTGGGGTGGTCCGGGTTTAGGTCTTGGTTTGCAAACCTGGACCATCCATTTAGAAATACATTATGCCGTGTTTTTTGACATGTCCACGTTTGTGTACTTGTTTGCAAACCCGGACAAGTTGCATTATTGCAAAATATATGTGTTTTTGATTATGTTTCAACTCTAAACTTCCACCAATATCTTCCATAATATTCCTACATATATTATAACATGTTTTGACATTGTTTAGGCATTTAAAACTAACCTAAACTACTTATACATTCATCTGTTACAAAACCCATTTCACTGTAATTTCCTTCATCTGTTACACGTTCTACTTCTTGTTTTCTGTTGCAGTTTTCAACCCTTTCTTTCTTGCCATTCTAACCCCACGCTTTGCCACATTCAAGGCCTTAGTTTCCTAGACCAATTTTGACAGAACTTACCTACTTTCCAAGCATTCACACCACACCACTACAGCTCACAAAACTCAGTTTACATCCCTGTTATATAAGCATAGAAATCCTTACAGCAGCACATTAATTTCCCTCTGTTATCACACAATACTAGCTCAGTTTTTAAGTTTGTTTTGCACCCCTAAACAACATTAAAACTTCCCCATTCAACAAACAATATTGTAATACCATAACTACACTAACTCATGGTCATTATTTACGTTCAAAATATATTTTACAGAGAACAAAACCATCTCAAGGTAAGTTCAATACCTTGTTAGTTTTCTGTTTTCTTTTCTCTTGTTCCTCCTTCTCTGGTTCTCTCTTTCTCTTCTTGTTTCCATACCAAACAGATGGTATCGATTGTTATCTACAATCTTATTCCCATGCCATACATAACAAGCTAGTTTAGTTCCAACGTTTCTCACCAAACTAATATTTCAAAAACTAGTTTTAGAGCTTTAACACTAAGGAGTTACCTTGCCCTCATGAGTGTCATCTTTGAACAGCAAAGCTAGCAAAATCTCACCCCTCTGTTGAAGAACAAAACCAGCTGAAAAATGAAGCCAAGTTCAACGTGGGTATTTTTTTTTGATTTGGCAAGAATAAGCTAGAAAGAAAGAAGACTTGAGCTCATTTTTACCTTGGAGTACTTAGGAGATGAAGGAGACTCAAAACACCTCTTCAAGCTTCAACAGAAGCTACGGTCATGAAAATGAAAATGAGGGTTTTAAGTTTTTGAAGGGTGGAAAATGTTGCTCTTGACAAGAGGAATCCAACGGTACAAATTTTGTATGATTCGGTGTAGAAATGAGCAAGCTATGGAGGAAGGAAGTTGGTGTTGTTTGCTCTCTGTTGAAATCACCATGGAACTCACAGAGGAGAAGGAAGGCTCTGTCTGAGAGGGGAAATCGTGAATTAGAAGGAGAAGGGGGGGTGAGAGTACTAATACCACTTTTACTATTCCCCTTTTTACTTTTTCTTTTCTTTATTTGTCATCTTGTGACTTAATAAGCTAACAAGCTAATTAAATGAGTGTGTGTATACTAATTAAAATCGGCCCCACACAATATATTAGCTGGTAGCGTTTTTTTCATTTTTTTACAGGAAACGCTTGTTAATTTACCCGGTTTAGCACTATTCACTAACCGGGCCCGTTTTTCAGATTTTTCTCGTTTCTTCATTTTTTTTATTGGTTATTAAGCTTCCATTAATACTTAATTATAGTTATTTAATCAACTATAATTTTTACGGGTCCGTTTGACCACTTAAAGTAGCGTTTTCGGGTTTCCTCGAAAAGCGTGCTATAAAACTCCGTTAGCATTTTCAATCCATTATTTGGATCCGTTTTCTTCGGGAATTATTCCCGTATACTAATTGGCTTAACTAAGCCTTAGGAATCCATCTCGGACCCTAACGAGATCATCTATCTCTTATACTCACTTAATGCGCGTTTTAGCATTTTTCGCGTTTTACGCATTTTCTCTTTTCTTCTGGTTTTATTCTCTTTTCCAATACTCTTTAGGCACCATTAGGCCTTTAATAATCATATTAGAGTAATTTAATCACCACTTTTAGATCCGGGGTATTAAAATCTACCCCCCTTAGGAACTTTGTCCTCAAAGTTGGTGAATCTTATATCGTTACTCTCATGGGCACGCTATGCCAAGGTTATAATACATGTATAACCTTACAGACTCCACAAGTCAGTCTCATTTCACACTACACATACCACACATATATCACTGCATGTATAGCAATAAAAAATACTCATTGTACTTTCTCCATGGAATCGGTCCGAAGACAAGAAGGCACTACAGTCCTCGAATCCATATTGAGTAATATACTACTGATCCCTCAGGTACCGGTCACGTTGGACACTTACGCTCTCTGGTCCAGACCGTTTCATGACAAATGGGCACTTACTCTCTCTGGCCAACGGTCCCTTCGGTTCTGATCAAAACGTTACACATATACATATCCTCAGGCACTCTGGTTGACTCACTCAACATAGGATCGTCTCAGGGTACTCTCCCCGTCCCGCTGCCTTTGGAAAAAAAAGCACACACTGTCACCGCCCCAACCAGTCACTTAGGACCGCCGCACGTACGGTGCAATGGTTTCAAAACTAATACACGCCCACCGTTCTACCGGTCATCAAGACTTAAGGCCGTATCCATCGGCGGGTGATAGCGGTTTAAAAACCAGTTTTCATTTCCATCTTCATACTTGAAGAAAATCCTTTTTGGAAAAGTCCATTTGAAAATTCTTTTAGAAAACATCACACAACTCCAAATCCGGTTTATGGTAGTTGTAACTTTTCTTAGCGTGATTACTTGTGACCACTTATAGGGAGCTTCAAGAATCATCAAACCCTGATGTGATCAGCATCAGTGTTGAACTATCCTTCCACCCCAATTTGTATTCAGTTTACCTTGATCGCTAGCAGATCAAGCTCCACCTCCCACGTCAGTTTCAAACAATCAGATAGTCAAACATTTTCGTTTTTATCTTTTACTCTTTCTAGTCATAATCATAAAACAGTTCATTTTAATTTATCTCAAATTCCTAGAACTTAGGTCATCCGTCATTCTCAATTTCCTTTGCTTACATTACCTAAGCAACTTATGACCTCATTTTCTCAAATTGTTACCCAATTTAAAACACACAACATACAACTCCAAAGGATGGAACTCACTCCATCAATCATTCTCAAAAAAACACCTAGGGAACTCACTCCCTTCTCGGTTACACATCGGTTTCATACCGATTCATACTCATCATAACTCATGTCTAATCTCACTAGACATATACTATTGGGATTCTCATTCCCCAGGAGTCTCTCTACTCCACTTTTCATAAATAGTATATACTTGTTACTTGCATCTCTCATGCACATTAATCATAATCGCACAATGAATGGGTACATATGTTTATGTAACATAAGTTCCAATCATCAAAACAATTTCTTTTGTGCTATGCACATAGTAGTTTACGCACTAAACGTAAAACATACTCTAAGCGGTTTCTCGCCCTACCCCCCTTAAAAGGGGTTACACCCGCGTAATCGACCATATGTTATCACTAAACATTGGTTTACTAACAAGGGCGTCATGAAGTACTTTAACTTCGATGCGGTTAATCAATTCATACCTGGGTTCGGTTCTAGCCTCTAAGGCTTCAAGGCGTTTATGATATGCCAATTACTCACATTATTAGGTACACTCAACCTTTGAATTACGGTCCACAAGCTTCTGCTGCGTGACCTGATAACTAGAGCTTAACTCGCCCTTTTTGATATTCTCAATGTATTATCCACTCCCTTTTATCCCTTTTTGACTTGGGATTAAAGGTTTCCCAATCGTCGCTAGGTATCTCTTACCGTATGCGAATTCGATGAGTTATAGGTTTTCTCTCCAGCTCTTGGAAATCTATTTCGTATACTCTGTATACCTTCGTGGTTATTCACTTACCTTTTCCGACTTATTGTCGGTTGAGATCAAGCTACTACTCAGTATGTAGTGCTTCCTCGTTTAATTTTGCTTCAATTATGTTTATTCATTTATTTCTGTACAACAATTCCTCCTTCATACTACTCTGCATTAACCATTCATCGGTCCTGGGACCTGTGGGTTATAGCCCACATTCTTCGTGCATCTTTGGCCAAAGGCCGCACGGTTATTTCATTAGATTCTCGCTCAACAGGCTTCGTTGACATTTCTCAATTCCTGGCTCTCCCACTCGATCATTACCACACAAGTGCAATACCAAAACGCTCAGTCATACAGAGTGCAGAAGCGTAAACCCTTGACAGTAAATCTCTCATGAGATAGGAATGATTATGTCTCCTTTACCACATTTTCTCATCAGCTCCGTATCATTATCTGTTACTGTGTATCATGCTCTATTCATTACAACATTCGCTTATATGGCATCCGCTACTACTTTAGCTTCCGCTCATGTACTCCCGCCATTTATACTATGGCTTGCCATTCACTTGGCTCAATAAAATATATTACTCCAAACTCTTTACGCTTACTGCGCATCGTTTACTCTGTAA
This sequence comes from Limonium bicolor, assembly GCA_023374045.1. Lineage (NCBI taxonomy): Eukaryota > Viridiplantae > Streptophyta > Magnoliopsida > Caryophyllales > Plumbaginaceae > Limonium > Limonium bicolor. The sequence continues at coordinate 281,285,178 of CM041782.1, read as the reverse complement.
TTCATACTGCACACATACAGTGTTTACTACTAATCCGATTACTCTCTCGGTTTCTTTCCACTGCTATTAACGCCTTTCTATGCCCTATCTCTGTTCGACTTACTCCTTGGCAATTAACACATGGTCAAGTTTCACTACACCGCTTTAGCGGTTTCACATTACATACTTAGATGGTAGCCTTTCTCTAGAGGATTCACGCAATTTCCGCTCCCTAGGCCCCAAAATAACAAGTGGTATCCCCCACTCTAAGGTAGTGATTTGTTCTCCACAATTCCTTTTTATGCCTTAATGCATAAGTTTTACAATGTTTGGATCTACAAATTGTAGTTGGTTTTACCGGCTAGCAAGCCACATTGCCTCGCCACGCTCCATGCGGCTGTTTATACAAGTTTCTCCTTCTCCGTATGCCATTAAATGGTTTGGAAGATATTACTGGGCTCTTGATATGGTTGTCTCACCACACTTCCGTACCTGGAAGGCCCTCTTAGTATTTTGATATTAATTCATGCCCTTAGCAATTTAGGGTATCCCTTGTTACGAGGGATCCCTTCGGGTTCTACCCGAGTGTTTGCTTTAACACTTGTGTTCTCAACACGATGTTTCGTTCAACTACTGTTGACTCTGGCACCCTTCTCGGATTGCTCCTGGGTGTTACTGAGTTTTGCCATCTCATCTGCCCTGAATTCATGGGTATATTCAGTTCCTTACTCCGCCTTGCGGTTATATACTTGACTATCCCGTTTAGGGTTGTAATGTCTCCCATTATTGGGTAGACCATTGGTACTTTTCTTTCACCTTCTTGGTCAGGTCATTATTCTCTTCAATGAGGTATGCTGTGGGAGTTCTATCCCATTTATCAACATTGATATTATCATTTAAGGCATTCATCATATTGCTTACACTGGTGTTCATTCCAGTTATTAGGTATTTCCTTCTTGATTCCTGAGACATATCCAATGTCTATATTTAATACTCTGTGCTTCCCGCACCTATCCACGCTATATCCATAGGTCTGTCACCTTACTGGTTCTAGACTCCTTTAGCTTTGTAAACTTCTTTGTGTTTTACGATCATTCGAGGTGTCCAATTATCTTGGTTTGGATTGGTTCTTTCGTCCATAGTATGGAGTGGGCTACTTCCCGTGTACCATACTCTACTTGTATACATACATGGAGTATCTTATTGATACGTTGCCACTTACCCGACTAACTCATAATTGGTCTGTCAGGCCCGTAAGCTCCTTCGGAGTGCGGTCGTCCCATGTCTCGTTTGTGTACAGTTGTAGTGTCGGTCACACGCCTAGGTGAAGTATTCTGTTGCCAACTCCTCTTATATCGTCCTATGATAACTTACCGTGGTTCTTCTGGTTTAGGTTTTAAAATTTGGGGGTTTTTGGAAAATTTTGCGTTTGAGAGAAAAGTTGAGTTTGAAAGAAAATCTTCATGGCATTTCAATGCCGGTTGCTTCTTACCGAGTCCAGCTTCTTGCTGACTGGTATGTTCTTCTTACAGTGATCAGGCCATTAGGCCTTTTCAAGGTTTTGTTTCATAGTTCTTAAGGTTGTCTTGCCATATTGGCTTCTCTCGCCATTTTGGTACTTACTAAGTACTGGTCGCTTGTCAAAGCTCTTCTTATTAGTCCTGCTATTACTGCACTTGCCGTGGCAAGTGCACGGTACTGGCGGTTTTTGGGTTAACTCATACCGGTCACGGTATTGTTCACATTGTATTTGGTAGCCTCATTGGCTCTTCCTTGATCCCTTAGTTGGTTAACTGCTCCTTAGAGCTGCTTCTCATTCCTCTTGACATGACTGTCATTCATTTGGGTGCTCCTCCACTCTCGGAGTTCCTTAATTACTTTAATTCTTTGCTTTACCTCGTTGCTCGCTCCCACGTCTTTACTGTGGTTACCGAGGTTTAACTTATTTAGGTACTACTTCTGTAGTCCTATTCGGGTATATCCCGTAGTTATGCTCGTAGCTGTCTAAGCTGTATCAGTTAAGTATTGCAATCTCTTTGGGTGTGGCAGGGTGGGTGCATCTACCTTTGACTAGATTCTTAGTAAATGGGTATACCGTTGGTGGTATTATTTAACTATGGCGGTCCGTAGACATGTGTCCCAGTTCTCGTTAGTTCTTATGAGTCCGTCTTGTCGCACGATTGGTGCATCCTTCTTGCTGCTGCTCGACCAGCTGGGTTCTCGCGACTGCTAAGCATGTCGCCCCAGGCTGCCGCAGATTTCAGACTCCTTGGATTAGGATTTCTCGATCTCCCACCATTGTGTGGGGTTATTGTCGTTCCAGTGGGATCCGTCTCCGGGATCTCCAGTTCTTAGGATCTACCACATGACAGATTCTGGTTCATATCGAAATAATAATTAAATGCCAGATCGGGTTCCCCGTCTCTCTGGCGTTCTTTCCCGGGCTTTTTAATACGAGGGTTGTGGAGGGCGGGTTTGGTATTGTAGGTATCCAGATCATACCGGAAGTTCCTAACTAGCGCATCTCTCACGCTACCACTCAACCCATAGCCCTAAGTCTCTAGTTCCTAACTCGGTATCTCCTAAGCTCGGTATTTCCAGTCATCAGAGCGAAGTCGCTCTGATACCATTTTTGTAACACCCCAACCGTTAAGCTCGTCATTACCTCTTAAACTGTCACCAATTACACTTACTCACGCAGAGGAACTCTAATTACATCGAGGGGTGAAACAACGCCGTTAGCCACCCATATGGCTAACCAGGCCTTCCTTACATACCGTAACAGTCTGATGAACTGGAACAACCGAGTACACTATACAAATACAATACTCAAATCATTTCTCTACTATACCGAGTCTACAATAAATGGATGCCGACAACATATTCGGTCTTACACCTCCTTCAATACATAAGTAATTAAAACTAACTACCCATGCAACCCACCGACCTCGTCCTACTCTCGAACAGTAACATCTTCGGTGTACCTGTAAAATAAAAACATCGCCCCTAGGGGCTCAGCTTAACGCTGCATATGAAATTCGCATACCCCGAGCGCTAACCGGGGTACGCCGACTACTTTTGTCGGATATACATGGAGTTCATTAGTCAAACAACATGCATCATAGCAATACAATATATATGTGTATTACTCAAGGGATCTACATCCAATCACGGAACACAATTCCTAACTAACATAACAAGGTTGTTAGTTGTATCTGCTTACTCTTAGGCCTCGAGGGTTATACCTCACCATGCCTTGTTTACTTATTCAATATCTCACTCCCGCTCTCTTGGGCTACACATTTTATACTCACCCATACTCTCGGGTTACTTTTACACATTAACTCACCCACACTCATGGGTTATTCATACTCATTATCTCACCCACACTCTTGGGTTATTTATACTCCTTATCTCACCCACACTCTTGGGTTAATTATACTCAAGCTCTTGTAGATTCTAGAGACGCTACAGGTCTCCTACGTCACGCTTGTTACTCTTAATACATACTTAGGCCAAAACTCATGGCTCTCTAGCATAGTCTTACTTCCCCGGTTTCGACCCTACTCTGGGTCTAGCATGGTGGGAAGGTTCAACTAGCTCACGGAACTCTCTCTTAGTTCCTATCTCTTTTACTTAGGTCCGATTACTCTCGGACTACTCTCATTCCCATACACTCCCCTCTCGGAGTTATAATAATATTATGTATATTAGTCTAGAAGCATCACTCTCGATGTTTTCTAATGACTTGGGAACATTACTTTAGTTCGGTTAATCTTAGGTTTTAAGAGTTACCCATACATTCCACTTACTCATACTTTCGGTTAATTTCTTAAATCGGTAAAATCCTCATATAGGAGGTTGACCATGTCTCAAGGGAGCTACTGATCCCTTAGGTCTCTTTTACCTTCTTACTAGTTCACATCTTCGAACTATCGTTAATCCTCTTGAGGGAGGTTTACTTATCTTTCCACTCTTATTTGTTTCGTGGATTGTTTCAATATGGTTTTCTAACCGTTATCGGGTATTTACTCAACCCGTACTTCTCCTCACATTCTAGGGAGTTCATACGTTAGCATTATCGTTATACTTTAACGGATAGTTTGTGTGTTTACACATTTTCGTTATCATAAGCATCGACCTGATCTATGGGTCTCTAGCCAAACGTTACTCACTATGAGTCGGTCTTTACTCTATGTTAGGCCACACCGGCACACAAGTATGTTAGCTCATTCAACATACAACAAGACATACATAATCAAACAAGGAATTATTTTCATGCTTTAGTCTTGATTAAGCCGGCACACAAACACACAAATCAACGTAACTCGGTTAGCACACGGAGTACGAGAAAATCATACCTTTCACCGGGGTTAGCTTTACCGTGTGACCTCCCGTTCCTCGGTTCACACTTGTTCAACTTATAATATTCAAATGGTTTTATTAACATCAAAGCATTACGGTATGTAACACTAATACTCCCGTACTTAACCCCATTGTCCCGTTTAACTTAGTTTTACTCATGTGTTCTTAACTCACAACCTTCTCATTCACTTCTTAAACTTGTTTACACTCTTAATGATCTTTAAAATCATTAATCAGGCCATAATTACCTTATGCTATCATTACCATTCAATTCCCCATCATTAAAATGCAAGAAAACAGTTTCTGTACAATTTTTGGGGTGGTCCGGGTTTGTGTCCGGGGATACAAACCCGGACCAATACTGGAATGCGCTCCCGGGTGACTTTTGTGTGTGGTCCGGGTTTAGGGGTGGGTTTACAAACCCGGACCATACTGTGTAAATCTCTCGGGTGGAATTTTGGGGTGGTCCGGGTTTAGGTCTTGGTTTGCAAACCCGGACCATCCATTCTGAAATACATTCTGCCGTGTTTTTTGACATGTCCGGGTTTGTGTACTTGTTTGTAAACCCGAACAAGTTGCAGTATTGCAAAATATATGTGTTTTTGATTATGTTTCAACTCTAAACTTCCACCAATATCTTCCATAATATTCCTACATATATTTTAACATGTTTTGACATTGTTTAGGCATTTAAAACTAACCTAAACTACTTATACATTCATTTGCTACAAAACCCATTTCACTGTAATTTCCTTCATCTGTTACACGTTCTACTTCCTTGTTTTCTGTTGCAGTTTTCAACCCTTTCTTTATTGCCATTCTAACCCCACGCTTTGCCACATTCAAGGCCTTAGTTTCCTAAACCAATTTTGACAGAACTTACCTACTTTCCAAGCATTCACACCATACCACTACAGCTCACAAAACTCAGTTTACATCCATGTTATATAAGCATAGAAATCCTTACAGCAGCACATTAATTTCCCTCTATTATCACACAATACTAGCTCATTTTTTAAGTTTGTTTTGCACCCCCAAACAACATTAAAACTTCCCCATTCAACAAACAATATTGTAATACCATAACTACACTAACTCATGGTCATTATTTACGTTCAAAATATATTTTACAGAGAACAAAACCATATCAAGGTAAGTTCAATACCTTGTTAGTTTTCTGTTTTCTTTTCTCTTGTTCCTCCTTCTCTGGTTCTCTCTTTCTCTTCTTGTTTCCATACCAAACAGATGGTATCGATTGTTATCTACAATCTTATTCCCATGCCATACATAACAAGCTAGTTTAGTTCTCACGTTTCTCACCAAACTAATATTTCAAAAACTAGTTTTAGGGCTTTAACACTAAGGAGTTACCTTGCCATCATGAGTGTCATCTTTGAACAGCAAAGCTAGCAAAATCTCACCCCTCTGTTGAAGAACAAAACCGGCTGAAAAATGAAGCCAAGTTCAACGTGGGTATTTTTTTTGATTTAGCAATAATAAGCTAGAAAGAAAGAAGACTTGAGCTCATTTTTACCTTGGAGTACTTAGGAGATGAAGGAGACTCAAAACACCTCTTCAAGCTTCAACAGAAGCTACGGTCATGAAAATGAAAATGAGGGTTTTAAGTTTTTGAAGGGTGGAAAATGTTGCTCTTGACAAGAGGAATCCAACGGTACAAATTTTGTGTGATTCGGTGTAGAAATGAGCAAGCTATGGAGGAAGGAAGTTGGTGTTGTTTGCTCTCTGTTGAAATCGCCATGGAACTCACAGAGGAGAAGGAAGGCTCTGTCTGAGAGGGGAAATCGTGAATTAGAAGGAGAAGGGGGGGTGAGAGTACTAATACCACTTTTACTATTCCCCTCTTTACTTTTACTTTTCTTTATTTGTCATCTTGTGACTTAATAAGCTAACAAGCTAATTAAATGAGTGTGTGTATACTAATTAAAATCGGCCCCACACAAAATACTAGCTGGTAGCGTTTTTTTCATTTTTTTACAGGAAACGCTTGTTAATTTACCCGGTTTAGCACTATTCACTATCCGGGCCCGTTTTTCGGATTTTTCTCATTTCTTCATTTTTTTATTGGTTATTAAGCTTCCATTAATACTTAATTATAGTTATTTAATCAACTATAATTTTTACGGGTCTGTTTGACCACTTAAAGTAGCGTTTTCGGGTTTCCTCGAAAAGCGTGCTATAAAACTCCGTTAGCATTTTCAATCCATTATTTAGATCCGTTTTCTTCGGGAATTATTCCCGTATACTAATTGGCTTAACTAAGCCTTAGGAATCCATCTCGGACCCTAACGAGATCATCTATCTCTTATACTCACTTAATGCGTGTTTTAGCATTTTTCGCGTTTTACGCATTTTCTCTTTTCTTCTGGTTTTATTCTCTTTTCCAATACTCTTTAGGCACCATTAGGCCTTTAATAATCATATTAGAGTAATTTAATCACCACTTTTAGATCCGGGGTATTAATGTTAGTGCTCTATGTCGAAAATGTATTGCCCGAGGACAGGTGGAAAATGTATCATGGTTTTTGATGTTATACTCAGTGGATCTTGACCTTGGTTATACTGCCTACTAGCTGATATTGATTATTTTGGTGAGTGATACTTGATAATATTTTGAATGATCATTTATGCACCTTATGCTAAGGTAAGCAGCATGTGGTGCTAATCTGTGGTTTTTATGTGTTGACCATATTGTGAATGTGCTATGTTATTATCCTGTTGTCATGGTTGTAGTGTCTACTATCTTTGTTACTATGTTTATGTAATCTTGGAGTTTTACAAGTAATATGTAATTTACATGTTGTGATGGGAGTTACTCAGCGTTGCTGATTTTGGCGATATGCCCTGTGGTCTTTTCTCTGTGATTGTATGACTGACCACAGGTGTAACACCCCATCTCGATCCAATCGTGGTTTCGCAACTTAACAACATATATATAAATGTCACAGCGGAATTCAATACACTCCAGGACCTTGCCACGGTCTGATTGACAGAATATACCGAACATTAGTACATACCAACCTCAACCAAATACATATCCTTCTTACAATCCCCTCACATCCTATACATCTTACTAACTCAAATTGCCATACGAGTGTACATACACAACTCGTAGGCCACACTTAAACCCGTAACGCTTGTACCCCATCTTACTCTCGTGACGGCCGCCTCCTGACGTTCACCTGTGTAGTAAAAACAGCCCCCAAAGGGGGTCAGCACGAATGCTGGTACGATCCTTTCATGGCCCCCAAGCTAACGTGGCTACGACGACTAATTGTCGATATCATGGAGGTTGATTAGATGCACAATATAATAGAAAGTGCAGTAAACAACAATCCAAATATGAACAATCAAAGTTCAAACATAATGAACGACTTAAATGTGTTCCCTTAATTAGAGAGTTAATTATTTAACTCCTTAAGTTATGTTCCCTCTTAATCTTAGTCCATCTTTATCTTATCTCAATCTTAGTCTTAGAAACAACCAACCTTTAAAAAGGAATGGGTGTAGCTTATCTCAGTCTTATAATGCAAACCATCCTTTTAATAGGAATGGTTGCAACTTATCTCAACCTTATCTTATATATGCCAACCGTTCTCTCATTGGGAACAGGTTAACCCTTAGTTCGTTGTTTATTTTCGTAGGGCTTGGTTAACCGTAGCCAGCAGCAGGACACTTACCGACAATAAACAACATTCTTAAATTGTTGGGGATGTAGGCTAGATCCCCCCACGCCATCTTAAAGCCACCTACCTTGGACTGGATGTCCAATGTAGCTGAGCCGGCCAACCGACCCTAGGCTACTAGTCCGAAGACTAGTCCTTAAGCGGAAGTCGGATCTACTATAGATACCGACCCCCTTTCCTTAGCATGCATGACCGGAGTCAGTCCCGGGTTCCTCACTCCCCCCTTAAGTTCCAGTTAGTAGTAGTCTCAAGACCATGTTTATTGGTTAACCTCTTTCGGTTTATAACAAACTAATATTAGGGAGCGTTCCTTAGTATCACTCAAATCCTTACTAAGCGTTGGTTAGTAAGTTCTCACGGTAAGTTGTGTTAGTTTTTAAACATCACACAACAATACAATCAACATAATGTTCCGGTTGCATGCTTTATCTTGTTTAGTGAGCACACAAAAACAAATAGCACACAAGCCGAGGGACACCTCGTTAGCAAGCAGGTCACAAGAAGAACTGTACCGTTCACCGTGGGTCGTTCGGTTGCTTACTCTCTTCCGGAGTCCAAATACTCAAGCCCTAAAACATTCATTCAGTTTTAGGTTGTTAATCACCTAACTTAATTAAACTTATTTAACTTACTTAACCCATAATGATCCCCACCTAACACCTCATAAGTTTTACAACTTAATCTTACAACTTAACTTTAAACTTTTAAGTTTATACTTAACTTAATCCCTTAGGTCTTTATACCTCTAATAATCAATGCCCTCTTAATGGGGTACCATTAATACCATTAAACTTTCTTAGGGTTTCTTTCTCTTTTTTTTTTAGGGTCGACCGACCTTAACGACCGACCTTACCCAAGGTCGGTCCATTCCAGAACTTATTACCGTTTGAAAATTTTACCCCGACCGACCTTGCAAGTCCGGTCCCCAAGGTCGGTCCATTCCCGAGAGTTTTTCCCCGTGGGAAATTTAAGCCCGACCGAACTTGGCAAGTTCGGTCCCAAGTTCGGCCGATTCCAGAGACTCAATTCGTACACAAAATACAAGCCCGACCGAACTTGTAAGTCCGGTCCCCAAGTTCGGTCGATTCCAGAAACTCTTTCCGGTAGTGTAAATTGAGCTCGACCGACCTTGCAGGTCCGGTCCCTAAGGTCGGTCGGCTCCGGAACCTTGTTTCTAAATTCCCATTTGACTCCAAACTTCTCCACAAGTTCCCCCATGTGTCCTAATACCACTTAGGCACTTAAACTCACCTTAGAACTTCCACCAAACTCTCTAAAACCATTTTCAAAGATCTACTTAAACATTTACTCAATTCTTTTAAAACTCCTAACACTTAGCACTTATCTCCTTACATTTCCAACTTGTAACCTTACCAAAACTTCAACCAACCCAAGTGTTCACTCATTAACAGTTTGAGCACTTCATAGACATCATCTTTCCATCTTCAGCTCATTTACCAAAACTTCCTCAAGTCACCTTGCATATCAATGCACCAATTCCCCTCTTTTCCATTTGTTGCTCATCAACCTAAACTCATGAACTTACCTATACATTTCTTGTCATCCTCTTAGCACCTTAACCTTGTTCTTCTTTACCTTGACCTTCCTACACCCTCCTTAGACATCTACATCTCTATTACTCACCATTCCCATGATCTCACACTCTTATACATTCCTAGTTAATCTACAACATTCTCCTTCAATCTTCACTCCCATCACCTAGGTCCACTCATTACCATCTAAACTAAAACCTTATTGTTCCACCACTAGTATCCTCTTCACTTACACAAGCTTCCCAAAATTCTCATTGTTATATTCCCTAGTTCATACCTAAATCATCTTAAAGCATTATACACCTTCTCCTTCAAATTTATGCTCAAGTCTCACCATCCCTCTCACCATGACTTTGGTGTGTTCAATACACCACCAATCCTCTAATTCTTACTAGACAACTCTAGGTCATTCTCATCCTCAAGAACTCCTTATTTAACTCATTTCCACTCAAATTCCTTTTAATGATCCCAAGTGAATCCTAGGGCATCTTAACTCACCACTACCACTTAAACACTTTGTTTTCTACTCAAATTTTGCCATAGCTTCTCTAGTATATTATCATGCCCAAATGCATTGTTTTCCTCATTCAACCATCTCACATACATCAAGTCCTTTCTCTTTCTCATCCAAATCAACTCATTCACAACAACTCAATATATTGCAATAATCTCAAATTGCATAGCACTAAGGCTCTTAAATGACATGGCTCTTAGGCCCTTAAATAACTTAAACTTAAACACTAAATTTCCCACATATAAAATCTTTCAACCTGCAAATACACCCATCAATCTCATAGTAGTTATAATGCTCTTAAAATCCATCTTAAACTTATATTACTCACTCATTCCCATTGGCTCCTTAGTCACAAGTTCACAAGCTTGTTTAAATTCCTTTTTCTAGGTTATATAACCCATTACCTAATGTAGCTTAAAGCTACATTGGTACTTATCTAAATACCATCCCTTAAGACTTAAACCACCATTAGGTAAGCATTTTACCTTATTTTCCCAAGCTTATATTAACTTCCTCCTTAGACCTTCTTCTTGAATGAATCTCGGCCACCATTAAATTTCCTTTTCAAATGTTCTAATCAATATTCAATGACTCACATGAGTGCTAAACAATACACTAACCTTAAGGAATGAAAACCTAGGTTAAAATGTGTTCTAAGGTATAAAAGTGGATGATTACCTTTGAAGTCTCAAAGTAGACTTGGGCATTGAATGAAAGAGGACCTCCACTAGTCCTTGGTGAATAAAACAAGCTAGAATAAGGCATAAAAACAAGGCCCCATGAGTGGTAATTTTCGGCCATGTAGAAGAAGTGGTGGAAACATGGTTTTTCTTACATTTTCCTTACCTTGAACGAATGGAGAAGACAATGAACAACTCAACCTATCTTTCCCTCCTCCAATGGTGATTTCCCATGGCTCCAAAATGAGGCTTTTCAGATTTTGAAAAGATAGGAAGCAAGGTCTTGGTCTAACTAAGAGATATATGTGTTTAGTTTTTGATTTGGAGCTAAAATGAGTAAGTTGTAGACAAAGCAAGGTGGTGGTGCCATGGGTGCTGCTTGGAGACGGTTTAGAACAGAGAGAAGAGGAAGAAAATCGTCGAAGAAGAAGAGAAATGAAGAAGAGAGGAGAGAGGTAGGTTAATATAAGGCATTTTACTTTGATAAAGCAAATAGTACTATTCTCTATTTTACTCTTCTTTTCCTTTATTTGCTTAGTCATGTGGTGACTCCCCACATCAAAACCGGCCACCCCTTTAATAACCAAGATATTTATGTTCTTGGTTGACCATCTTATTGACTTATGTTGACTTAAGCTTAATTTGGGCACTATTTGGCACTATTCACTAATTAGTGCACATATTCGTGAAATTTTTTGTTTCCCATTGATTTAGGCTTCCTAATGTGATACTAATTAGTACACATGTTTATTAAGATGTAATCATGGGAATTTAGCCACTCAAAACTCAATTATAAAACAATTTCTCAAAAAGGTGCTTTAAGGAGTCTTAAAGCACATTTTGTGTTTAAGCTTGTTTTTGAGCTTGGTTTTCATTGGTAATTGATTTAAAATGTCCATTGACATATTACTAAGGTCTTATAATGATATTTGGGTGCTAATCAAAGTCACTCCAAGCTTAGAGCACGTTTTTGCCCAAATTGCCCTTAAGGCATTTTCTTGTGTTTTCCTTGGTTTAAATTGTCTACCCATCTTTCTAAGGCATATTCTAGCCTTACTACCTCATAAATTGATGTTTACTTAGAATACCTAGGTTTGGGGTATTTCAATCTACCCCCCTTAAAAGAACTTTGTCCCCAAAGTTCCCATGCATCTTATCTTATTAGAATACATGTCTTACCTCATTCCATAGATCATATAGATCATACTTATGTATAGTTAAACTCATTGGATCATTAGATCCGCCATATTTGTATACTTAAATATCACACAACATGCTTAAGCATGTATAACACTCAAAATTCTCTTTGTTTCTTTTGATGATTAAAACAATCACATAATTTTCCAACGTATTCTCCCATGTCACCGGTCCGTAGACAATGGCTCGTTCATCCTCGTCACCAAGGGCCAGAATACAAAACACTCTGCTCTCCCCATGTCACCGGTCCGAAGACAAAGGCTCGTGCGTCCTCGACTTCATGGGCGAGACTCAGTAAAAAGGTAATCCTTTTTACGAGGTCATGTGAGGAATAATTCCTCTAATTAAAATACAATCAACTCCAATTTCATTTTATCCTAATGCCTCTATCCTTAGCGTGATTTAATTGTGACCACTGGTAGGGAGTTTCAGGAATCATCTAACCCTGATGTGATCAACATCAGTGTAGAACTATCCTTCCATCCCAATTTGTGTTTGGTTTCCCTTGATCCCTAGAAAATCAAGTTCCACCTCCCACGTCATTTTAAAACATCCACATAATTCACTCATGTCCAATTTTCTATCTTTTAGTTCTTCTAATCATAATCAATACATCTCCAAAGTGTGGACTCAGTCCATCAAACATTCCCGATTCATCTCTTAGTAACTACCTCAAGACTTAATTCCTACTAAGTTCTATAACCGTCTCATACCAACTCTCACCATCTTATATCTCATAGCATTACTATCTTCTTCCTCATATCCATATCGAACAGTATCCCATAGTGTTATCTTTTTCTCATATAGTGTTATCTTATTCTCATCTCACACATAGTCTCATATCGACTCATATCTCATATGTTCCTTATTCCTTAAGTCTCCTTAATCCTCTTCCTTAATTCTGTTAACTTGTACTCACGCCGGAGTTAACAAGGTAGGTACTTAATATGTATGGTATTCACATCTTCTATGTGCAATAACCATGATTTATCTCAAAATGTTTATGTAAAACAAATTCTCAAATTATTTTGTGCTATGCGCACCGTAGTTTATGTACTAAGTACATAAGCATACGCTAAGCGGTTTTCGCTCTACCCCCCTTAAAATGGATTATGCCCACATAATCAACACCATATCATTCTTGAACATAAGTTCAAGATGTCTAATTCTCACCAAGCATTCTAGCTTCCATGTCATCTATCTCACTTACGATTCGATCAGAGGGTCAAAACTATGCTAATGATTTAGTCTCTGCATTGAGGATTCTTAACGGTACTTGGTCTAACCTCAAAGGTACTGATCTACTAGCTTCCGCTGCACGACTCTGATATTCTTAGGCTTATTTGCCTCTCTTATCCTTTTACAATTTTGTATGTCTTTCTCCTGCGTGCTTATGGTTTAGCACTAAAGGTCCCTCAATGGTCACGTGTTATCTTTATATATACACGGCCTTGATGAGTTGTAGCTCGTCTATCCAGTCTTTCTGGAGATCTAATGTTTGTATTCTTAGTGTTTTCTCAAGTGTCTAAATCGTTCTTTCCATCTGACCTTTGGTCCGAGGATGATTCTTAATCTGAAACTATTGTTTAGTGCTTATTGCGCTTTACAGTTTAATCTCTTACATCTTAAGACATGTCCACAGTCTGTACTTAACAATCCGTGCTCTTCGCACTTCATAGTCCTTAATTATTTGTTCTCTAATTCCTTTGTGTTGTTGGTTCAACTGAATTCTTCTCTTCGACTGTTTACGGTAGTAGCTGTTCTTGTCTAATCTTGCGTCGTTGTCCGTGGTACGGAGTCGACTACTTCCCGTGTTCCTTACACCACTCGTCTACATGCATGGGGTACCTTACTGGTACATTACTACTTACCCAACTAACTCATAAATGAGCGTGTCAGGCCTGCAAGCCCCTGTGGGGTGCAGTCGTCTCACGTCTCGTTTTAGTAAACTCATAGTGTCCGTCACACGTTTAGCTATTGCTAATTATGAAGTATTCTGTTGTCGATCTCCACTTCATCGTTCCATGATAACATTTATTGTTCTTCTTGAACTTAATCAAGGAAAATCCATTTACTATGTCCTTGGGTATTATATGCTCTAGTTTTTTCTGTATCCCGTTCTGATTCGGTCTCTTAGTAACTGAGGTCTCTTTCCATAGAGCCTCTTATCTTCTTTCTCATATTGTTCTACTAGGAATGCACTTCTAGTTCCCTAAGGAATGGGTAGTGTGCTTCCTGTGAAATTTTACCTAACCTGGTCCAGACCACTGGCATTAATGCACAGTTCGTCAACCATCTTATTTCCTTAGCTTATAAATTTAATTGCCTCAGTGTCAATATTTGACGGCTCATACATAACGGTCGCTTTACCGCGCATCATGACTTAATCCCCTTATATAAATATTGTAGTCATGACCACTACTACCGTGGTAGATGGCCTTCACCATGTTGCCCGTTTATGGCGCAACTACTTACTCATTTACTCTAACATCTTATTTCATACCCATTCCTTCCCGGTGTAAACACACTGATGTTTCTCTAATTTTAGTGTTTGGCGGTCGTCATACCGTGTTGTAAAATGGTTATCTCTTAATACGAAGGTGTTCTGCTTCAATCTCAGGTTCACAAGTAGGCTAATTTTTCTCACATTCTTTCATCCTTTATGATGTTATTTACCATGTAATCTAACCGGTTACTGAAGAAGTCATCCACTTACTCACAAGCTCTTCTGAGCGTTGGTCACTTGACGTGCCATTTTGCGCACTCCCTATGTTTATCTCTGACGATTACTAATTCTTAAACCCTGGGTATTGGATATGAGGTCTGTCTCTGCAACCTTCCTTATTACTCAAGTGTATCTGGTATGTTCTAAGGTAATTCCAAGGTTTACAGTTTCCATCCTCTAACAAACGTATTATTTCTCTAATAAGTGAAAGCCTTTTTGGAGGGGTTTATTCCCACTCTTGGCCCCACAACAAGGAGAGGTATCCCCACCCTAAAAGGTATGGTTCGTTCTCCGCCCTTGCTAATGTACTATCTCATTATTCTCATTGGTGCCTTTTTGCTGGCAATATTTTCCACAATCTAAGTTATAGGTTTGGTAACCGTTCATATCTACGAGTTGTAGTTCCTTCGTGGCTTACATAAGCTCTCTTACAACTTACTGCGCCTCGGGCTCTGATGTGGTTAACATTCTTGGCTCGTAGGCTGTTAGTGTTTAATGCCTCAGTCCATTACTTGTACTCTTACTCATCTGTAGGTCATCCTTATAAGATTCTGGTTCTTTGAACACTACCACCGTTAGGTTACATACTAAATGTAGTATTGGGTCTCATGGTAAGTTGCTGCGTCCTGCTTCCTACTATGGAAGTTTATTCAGGCGATCTGAGGTTATTTAGTGTCCTCGAAACTACTGTCATTTTACTAGACTTATGTCTTTTAGCAATCAAGGTTAGGTTTGTATCAGGCGTTTGCCTTACGGTGTCCAAGTTGGATGTCATCCTGTTAGCTTATACTTCCATCTCAACGCCTCGTTCAACTTCCGTTGACTACGCCACCCGTTGATGATAAGTTATACTTGGGTGTTAATGAGTTAGATAAACAGTATTAACTGTCATTCATCAGTTTGTTTGGCTCGATTGTGCCCGCTCTGTGGGGGTAGTCCTCTGAGATATCCCCTTTCGGGGTTATATGTCTTAATCCTTAGTAGGCTATATCTTATGTCTATCCTCATTGAAGATTGTTGTTATTGGTTTTCGTAATGGTCACCTCGGGAGTTCTATCCCGTTCCTACTGGAAGTCGTTCTGTCAACAGTCTCCACTGTATCACGTAATGCATTCTTTGTATGTTATCACTTACGTAGTGTTTTGCTCGCATTACGGAGCGATTTCTTAGGTTTTCCTCTTTGGGGTTTGGGATTGGGGTTCTTACCGTACCGTCGGTTGTTGTTGTTGTAGTAGGTTGTACCGTTGCTAACATTTGTATTGTTTAGTATTTCGTCCAAGTTCAGCTCCCTGCTGACTGGTGTGTCGTCTCATCTCATCATGGTCAGGCCGTCAGGCCCTTCCAAGGTGTCATTCTCCCGTTCTTATAGATTTACAATCCGGTATTAGTGTGTACTACAACTGTAGCGTTCGGTTATCTCGCCATGATGGCTTTCCGTGTAGCTTAACCGTAGTAGCACTTGCTATGGCAAGTGCGCCATGCAAGATGAGCTACCGGTACTGCGTGCGTCGGTAGTTGTACTTCCATCTGATCTTTTTATATCTTTGGTAGTCCTCGGGACTCCTTCGATGTTCTCTTGTTTAGGATAACTAGCCATCCGGCAGTTTCCTGGTTGTTTTGACCGTACTGTCACTTATCCGGGCGTTCCTCTTTCTGAGGGAACCCCTTATTATTTTCTTACGTCTTAATCCTCACTCCCGTTTCCTCACATTTTGTCGTGGTTACTTTGTAATGATTCTACTTTAGGCACTACATCGTAGTCCTATTCCGATATACAGTTTGACGCGTCTTTATTGTCGCCTGCGCTATGTCGGCCAGGTTTTGTAACCTTCTTCATTGTATGGGGTTTGGTGTTCCCGTTCCTAACTGGACTTTCCAGTAATCACAACTCTTATGCTTTATACTATCCCACTGTCATGCTCACTCGGACCACTGTCCGGTACTCATGTCGCTTATCCTTTCTTATCCATCGCACTCGTAGTGCTTTTCTTATCATTGGTATGGCGGGTTATTTCGACTGCGTAGCATGTCGACCCATGTTGCCGGTAATTACCGTTCCCTTACTGATAGAATTCCATTGGTAACGCCTGTTTCATTGATGCGCTCCATTAAAACGTTCAAGTTCTCATAAACTGTTGTTCAACAAGATGTTTCTCGTATTGCTTACTGTTAACTAACTACCAGATCGGGTTTTCCCGAGTAAGAGAAGGCTTTCTTCACTCTGGCATTTGTTCCACATATTCAGGGTTAGGGATGTGGAGGGCGGGTCTAGGTACTATGGATATCCGGTAAACACCGGGAAGTCCTGACTAACGCACCTCTCACTTATCACTCAACCCTTAACCCATAACTCAAGCTCAACCTCAGTATTCACCTAAGTTCGGTATTTCTTGTCTTCAGAGCTTAACTACGCTCTAATACCACTTTTTGTAACACCCCATCTCGATCCAGTCGTGGTTTTGCAACTTAACAACATATATATAAATGTCACAGCGGAATTCAATACACTCCAGGACCTTGCCACGGTCTGATTGATAGAATATACCGAACATTAGTACATACCAACCTTAACCAAATACATATCCTTCTTACAATCCCCTCACATCCTATACATCTTACTAACTCAAATTGCCATACGAGTGTACATACAACTCGTAGGCCACACTTAACCCGTAACGCTTGTACCCATCTTACTCTCGTGACGCCGCCTCCTGACGTTCACCTGTGTAGTAAAAGCCCCAAAGGGGGTCAGCACGAATGCTGGTACGATCCTCTCATGGCCCCCAAGCTAACTGGCTACGACGACTAATTGTCGATAGCATGGAGGTTGATTAGATGCACAATATAATAGAAAGTGCAGTAAAACAATCAAAATGAAAAATCAAAGTTCAAACATAATGAACGACTTAAATGCGTTCCCTTAATTAGAGAGTTAATTATTTAACTCCTTAAGTTATGTTCCCTCTTAATCTTAGTCCATCCTTATCTTACCTCAATCTTAGTCTTATCTTAGTCTTAGAAACAGCCAACCTTTAAAAAGGAATGGGTGTAGCTTATCTCAGTCTTATAATGCAAACCATCCTTTTAATAGGAATGGTTGCAACTTATCTCAACCTTATCTTATATATGCCAATCGTTCCCCCATTGGGAACAGGTTAACCCTTAGTTCGTTGTTTATTTTCGTAGGGCTTGGTTAACCCTAGCCAGCAGCAGGACACTTACCAGCAATAAACAACATTCTTAAATTGTTAGGGATGTAGGCTAGATCCCCTCACGCCATCTCAAAGCCACCTACCTTGGACTGGATGTCCAATGTAGCTGAGCCGGCCAACCGACCCTAGGCTACTAGTCTGAAGACTAGTCCTTAAGCGGAAGTCGGATCTACTATAGATACCGACCCCCTTTCCTTAGCATGCATGACCGGAGTCAGTCCCGGGTTCCTCACTCCCCCCTTAAGTTCCAGTTAGTAGTAGTCTCAAGACCATGTTTATTGGTTAACCTCTTTCGGTTTATAACAAACTAATATTAGGGAGCGTTCCTTAGTATCACTCAAATCCTCACTAAGCGTTGGTTAGTAAGTTCTCACAGTAAGTTGTGTTAGTTTTTAAACATCACACAACAATACAATCAACATAATGTTCCGGTTGCATGCTTTATCTTGTTTAGTGAGCACACAAAAACAAATAGCACACAAGCCGAGGGACACCTCGTTAGCAAGCAGGTCACAAGAAGAACTGTACGTTCACCGTGGGTCGTTCGGTTGCTTACTCTCTTCCGGAGTCCAAATACTCAAGCCCTAAAACATTCATTCAGTTTTAGGTTGTTAATCACCTAACTTAATTAAACTTATTTAACTTACTGAACCCATAATGATCCCCACCTAACACCTCTTAAGTTTTACAACTTAATCTTACAACTTAACTTTAAACTTTTAAGTTTATACTTAACTTAATCCCTTAGGTCTTTATACCTCTAATAATCAATGCCCTCTTAATGGGGTACCATTAATACCATTAAACTTTCTTAGGGTTTCTTTCTCTTTTTTTTTTAGGGTCTACCGACCTTACCGACCGACCTTACCCAAGGTTGGTCCATTCCAGAACTTATTACCGTTTGAAAATTTTACCCCGACCGACCTTGCAAGTCAGGTCCCCAAGGTCGGTCCATTCCTGAGAGTTTTTCCCCGTGGGAAATTTAAGCCCGACCGAACTTGGCAAGTTCGGTCGATTCCAGAGACTCAATTCATACACAAAATACAGCCCAACTGAACTTGTAAGTCCGGTCCCCAAGTTCGGTCGATTCCAGAAACTCTTTTCGGTAGTGTAAACTGAGCTCGACTGACCTTGCAGGTCCAGTCCCTAAGGTCGGTCGGCTCCAGAACCTTGTTTCTAAATTCCTATTTGACTCCAAACTTCTCCACAATTCCCCCATGTGTCCTAATACCACTTAGGCACTTAAACTCACCTTAGAAACTTCCACCAAACTCTCTAAAACAATTTCCAAAGATCTACTTAAACATTCACTCAATTCTTTTAAAACTCCTAACACTTAGCACTTATCTCCTTACATTTCCAACTTGTAACCTTACCAAAACTTCAACCAACCCAAGTGTTCCCTCATTAACAGTTTGAGCACTTCATAGACATCATCTTTCCATCTTCAGATCATTTACCAAAACTTCCTCAAGTCACCTTGCATATCAATGCACCAATTCCTCTCTTTTCCATTTGTTGCACATCAACCTAAACTCATGAACTTACCTATACATTTCTTGTCATCCTCTTAGCACCTTAACCTTGTTCTTCTTTACCTTGACCTTCCTACATCCTCCTTAGACATCTACATCTCTATTACTGAATTACTCACCATTCCCATGATCTCACACTCTTATACAATCCTAGTTAATCTACAACATTCTCCTTCAATCTTCACTCCCATAACCTAGGTCCACTCATTACCATCTAAACTAAAACCTTATTGTTCCACCACTAGTATCCTCTTCACTTACACAAGCTTCCCAAAATTCTCATTGTTATATTCCCTAGTTCATACCTAAATCATCTTAAAGCATTATACACCTTCTCCTTCAAATTTATGCTCAAGTCTCACCATCCCTCTCACCATGACTTTGGTGTGTTCAATACACCCACCAATCCTCTAATTCTTCCTAGACAACTCTAGGTCATTCTCATCCTCAAGAACTCCTTATTTAACTCATTTCCACTCAAATTCCTTTTAATGATCCCAAATGAATCCTAGGGCATCTTAACTCACCACTACCACTTAAACACTTTGTTTTCTACTCAAAATTTGCCATAGCTTCTCTAGTATATTATCATGCCCAAATGCATTGTTTTCCTCATTCAACCATCTCACATACATCAAGTCCTTTCTCATCATATTTTCTCATCCAAATCAACTCATTCACAACAACTCAATATATTGCAATAATCTCAAATTGCATAGCACTAAGGCTCTTAAATGAAATGGCTCTTAGGCCCATAAATAACTTAAACTTAAACACTGAATTCCCCACATATAAAAGCTTTCAACCTGCAAATACACCCATCAATCTCATAGTAGTTATAATGCTCTTAAAATCCATCTTAAACTTATATTACTCACTCATTCTCATTGGCTCCTTAGTCACAAGTTCACAAGCTTATTTAAATTCCTTTTTCTAGGTAATATAACCCATTACCTAATGTAGCTTAAAGCTACATTGGTACTTATCTAAATACCATCCCTTAAGACTTAAACCACCATTAGGTAAGCATTTTACCTTGTTTTCCCAAGCTTATCTTAACTTCCTCCTTAGACCTTCTTCTTGAATGAATCTCGGCCACCATTAAATTTCCTTTGCCAATGTTCTAATCAATATTCAATGACTCACATGAGTGCTAAACAATACACTAACCTTAAGGAATGAAAACTTAGGTTAAAAATGTGTTCTAAGGTATAAAAGTGGATGATTACCTTTGAAGTCTCAAAGTAGACTTGGGCATTGAATGAAAGAGGACCTCCACTTGTGCTTGGTGAATAAAACAAGCTAGAACAAGGCATAAAAACAAGGCCCCATGAGTGGTAATTTTTGGCCATGTAGAAGAAGTGGTGGAAACATGGTTTTTCTTACATTTTCCTTACCTTGAACGAATGGAGAAGACAATGAACAACTCAAGCTATCTTTCCCTCCTCCAATGGTGATTTCCCATGGCTCTAAAATGAGGCTTTTCAGATTTTGAAAAGATAGGAAGCAAGGTCTTGGTCTAACTAAGAGATATATGTGTTTAGTTTTTGATTTGGAGCTAAAATGAGTAAGTTGTAGACAAAGCAAGGTGGTGGTGCCATGGGTGCTGCTTGGAGACGGTTTAGAACAGATAGAAGAGGAAGAAAATCGTGGAAGAAGAAGAGAAATGAAGAAGAGAGGAGAGAGGTAGGTTAATATAAGGCATTTTACTTTTATAAAGCAAATAGTACTATTCTCTCTTTTACTCTTCTTTTCCTTTATTTGCTTAGTCATGTGGTGACTCCCCACATCAAAACCGGCCACCCCCTTAATAACCAAGATATTTATGGTCTTGGTTGACCATCTTATTGACTTATGTTGACTTAAGCTTAATTTGGGCACTATTTGGCACTATTCACTAATTAGTACACATATTCGTGAAATTTTTGGTTTCCCATTGATTTAGGCTTCCTAATGTGATACTAATTAGTACACATGTTATGATTAAGATGTAATCATGGGCATTTAGCCACACAAAACTCAATTCTAAAACAATTTCTCAAAAAGGTGCTTTAAGGAGTCTTAAAGCATGTTTTGTGTTTAAGCTTGTTTTTGAGCTTGGTTTTCATTGGTAATTGATTTAAAATGTCCATTGACATATTACTAAGGTCTTATAATGAAATTTGGGTGCTAATCAAAGTCACTCCAAGCTTAGAGCATGTTTTTGCCCAAATTGCCTTTAAGGCATTTTCTTGTGTTTTCCTTGGTTTAAATTGTCTACCAATCTTTCTAAGGCATATTCTATCCTTACTACCTCATAAATTGATTTTTACTTAGAATACCTAGGTTTGGGGTATTTCAATAGGTACATGAAAGGATGGTGTTTTCCCCTAGTCATGAGGTTGCATGACAAAGTGGAGCTAAAGAGGAACAGAGATTGAAGTTAGAGAGCGTTGTAATTATCCCCATAAAGTATTTATGTATAAGGTTTAAACAGTTTTGAAGAAGCTAATAATGTTAGTGTAAGTTTTTATAAGTTGTGGTTATATTCTGAATATATATAAGGTTGAAAGTATACCTTAATTTGGAAGAGATAGTGGTAGTTAGCCTTAGCACTCACTAGTTAGTGAGTGTGGCGGTAGCACCCCGGGTTGAGTTTGTAGTAAGTCTTCCGTTGTATTGTTCACAAAAAAAATTAGGTCTGAAAATTGGGGTGTTACAATGTGGTATTAGAGCAATATGTGTGAATGTTTGACTGAATGTCTGGATGTTTGATTACTTATGATTACATTACTAATATATGCATGAAAACCAAGATCAGAATGGCACGTCGGAAGCATGGTGTTGGTATAAAAATGGGATAGTAACTAGACATAACTGGAACTAGTATGTGGTTGCTTGATGTTATGTGTCTAATTGCTTGATGATATGTGTTTGATTTAGTTGATGAAATGTGCTTGGTATGTTGAAAACCTTGCATCTGTGCATCCTTGGATGAGCTATCGTGTCATGAAAATTGTTATTCCTTGTGAAGCTGTTTAATTACTTGTGATTAGATAATAATTAACATCAGTTGTTTGTGTATTTGTGATGTTGCTGAATCATTTATGGTAAAGGAGCTTCGGGGACGAAGCTTTATTTAAGGAGGAGAGAATGAAACACCCTAGAAAATATTAGTTACAAAATATACCTTGTTATTTTATGTGTGAAAATTGTAGACATGTATACATGTATTATGAAATACCCCAAACCTTGATATATTGTTTAAATACTAAACTATGATATTTAAAGGCTAAAAAGTGCCTTAGAAACATCAATGTACAATTTAAATCATAGTAATAACAGTAAAGTACTACTAACATAGTTTGAGTGAAAACATGCTCTAAACTTGGAGTGAACTTGGTTGGGACCCAAAGAGCCTACCAAGACTTAGTGATATTCAATTATGATTTAATAAGGCTAGATAAGTCCTTAGGAAACCTTGGTAGACAATTAAACCAAATAAAACACAAATAAATACCTTAAAGTCAATATGGGCAAAATGTGCTCTAAGCTTGGGATAAATTTGTATAAGACGTAAAGCTCATATCTATACCTTAATTATATGTTAATGAACATATGAAATCAATTACTTAAGGAAACCAGGCTTGAAAACAAGTTAAAATAAAAAATGTGCTTTAAGGAGTCTTAAAGCACATTTTTGAAAAATTGTCTTGTAAATGAGTTTTGAATGGCTAAATGTCCATCATTATCTCTTTAATTAACATGTGTACTACTTAGTATCACATTTGGGAAGTCTAAATCAAGGGGAAATCAAATTTTCACAAGTAGTGCCTTGTTTTTGTGAATAGTAACTAAATATGCTAGTTTATGACAATGTCAATATAAGTAAGTTAATTGGTCAACAAAGACCAAAACACCCCTAGAGAATAATGGGCGCCGGTTTTTGACAAGAGGATGAGTCATCCCCCTTGTTAGCTTAATAAGAAAGAAAGAAAGTGATAAAGCTAATTACTATTTGCTTTAACTTACAAATATCTCCAAAAGCATGTTTCTTCTCATTCTCTTCTTTCCTTCTTCATTTCCCACGGTCATCTATATTCTTCCTCCTCTCTCCATCGGTTTTGCTACAGCAACAATGTCATCTCCAACTTCCATAGCTAGTAACTTCTAGCTCCATATACCAAATCAAATTCTAAGACCATATTTGTCTTAGTTAGGCCATGCTCTACACTTCTCTCTTTTCAAATCTTCAAAAGCTCCATTTCGGTGCCATGGAGATTCACCATTGAAGGAGTTTGAGCTCATTTTTCATGCCTTGTTATTCTCCTTTGCTTCAAAGTAAGGAAAACCAAAGAAAATCAATGTTTCCTCTTGTTTTTGTGTGTAACCGAGAATCACCCTTTGATGGTGTGTTCTTTTGATCTTTCATAGCTCCACTTCAATCTTCAAAGGACATGAAGGAGTCCTCTCTTGTTACTTATTCAAGGTCTCTTTTTATTCCATGGTAAAACAACTATCCTAAAGTGTATAGACAATGTATATTACCTAGGGTTTATAAATGACTTTAAGCATGAAGCTTGAATGCTCATTGGTTTTACTTGTGTATTGATTAGAACATTGACAAGTAGCCGAGTACTCTTGCCGATTTCCAAACAAGGAAGAACAAGAGTGTTCAAGTAAAAATCTTGAAGAAAAGAGGTAAACAAACTATCTCAATGTAGTTTAAATGCCTAGGAAAAATGAGCTTGATTTGCTTAATAAAATACCTAAGCAGCCAATGGCAAATGAGCTAGTAAAATGCTCTCAAGGAGTTTATTAAGGGCATATTTATTGTTGAGTGTATTTGCAGGTCAAAGGCAATATATATGTGGGAAATTCAGTGTTTAAGGTTTATGCAATTTAAGGGCCTAGAGCCATGTTATTTAAGGGCCTAAGTGCCAAGCAGTTTAAGTTTATGCACTATATTGTGATGTAGTGTAAATTGGTGAAGTTTTGTGTGTGAGAAAGTTCTTGGTGGACTTAGATGTTCTTGAATGATTAAAGGTGAAACCTAAGTGTTTGGATGTGAGAATATACAAGAGAAGCTATGGCAAAATTTAGTTGATAGACAAAGGAGTTTATGTGTTCTAATGAGATTTTATGACCTAGAAGATACTAGGAAGTTGTTAAGTGTCAAGATGGTGAAAGAAAGTGAATCATGATGTTTTAGGTGTTAAGATGCCATGGGCATTGTCTTGGAGGACTTAGAGATCAATGGGTGTTTTAAACACACCAAGGTTATGTGTGTGAAGTGCTAAGTCTTGTGCAAGTTTTGGTGATCAAAGGAAAAAATAATGCCTTTGGAGTAGTGATAATAGTGGTAAGGAAACATTTGGGGATAGTGATTGTCATAAGTATAAAACACCACTTAGAAATCAAAGGAAAAACACTACAAGTGTTAGTATTTATAATAATTGTGTAATGCTTGAGGAAGATCTTTAATGGGTGAGTTAAGGAGTTTAATGATGTCTTAAGGTGTGTTTGAGGTGCCCGAATGAGGTTAGAACATACTAGGATACATGGGTGAAGTTTGGAGTCAAATGGGAATTTAGAAACAAAGGTCTGGAGCCGACCGACCTTAGGGACCGGACCTGCAAGGTCAGTCGAGCTCAGTTTACACTACCGGAAAGAGTTTCTGGAATGGACCGACCTTGGGGACCGGACTTGCAAGGTCGGTCGGGCTTGTATTTTGGGTATGAATTGAGTCCCAGGAATCGACCGAACTTGGGACCGAACTTGCCAAGATCGGTCGGGCCTGAGTTTTCAAAGGGGAGAAACTCTCGGGAATAGACCGACCTTGTGGACCAAACTTGCAAGGTCGGTCGGACCAAAAACATTGTTAAAGGTTATAGGATGATGGGGATTATTAAGTAATGATGTTATAAGATTGTTAAGGACATGTTAAGTGAGTTATAATGACAATTTAGTGGGGGAAAAGCTGTATTAAAATGAAAAAGTAAAACAAGTTAAAATATGAAGTTATTTAACTAGTTAACGGGGATAAGTTATGAGCATTAGACATTAAAGAATCATGTTACCCCGATGTTAATAAAAGTAAATGTAATGTTACCAGTTGTTCAAAGATGTTACGAGGAACATGTGATGGCACGTTAGAGTGAAACCCCGGTGACAGGTATGGTTTTCTTGCAACCTGTGTCCTACCGGATTACATCGGCTTGTATGCCAATGTGTTTTTCTGTGTGTTTGCCACGTTGTAAGATAAAACATGTGATGAGTTTATAGTAATTCATTTATGTGGCGTGTTCAATTCCGATACCATTTAACCTCGAAAGTGTTAAACCTTAGCTAACTGAGTCTAGGATCACATGAGAGCTCGGTATTCGGATTTAACGACCCGAACCATGGGAACGTTCTAACCACGGCTATGCGTGAGTTAATTGTGTGATGTTTGTGTGTGAATGTATGGACCTCCCTCGTGTATCTAACCCAGTTGAAATACCTCTTGGTGTGTGGACGTGATAAATTCCACAGTAAGGCTCTAACTATTTATCTACAAGTAAATATGTACTAACGGGGGTGAGGAATCCGGTTAGGCCGGTCGCGCGTTGTTGGGAGTGGGTATCCTTTTTAGCCTTACCCTCCTCTCTGTTATGGTTGTTTCCCTCACGGGTTACGATCTCCCATTAGCTTACTCCAAAGCTTAGCTATTCTGACTTATGATCGGTTTAGGGGGAACATGTGTTTGTGTGGTGTGTTCGGGTCACTAAATCCGATCCATCTGAACTTAAGTTACTCGTCCGAATATTAGGATGGTAATGAGTGTTGTATAACGAGCTTAACATGAGGGTAATATCATTCTCTAGGCTCACAGGTGAATTAACTATGTTTGGGGTCGGTTCCTTAAGAGAACCGTACCCGTTGTGTTATGTGTTATTGTTGTGCCGTAATTCTTATAGCGGTGTGATCTTATATGTTGTAAAATGTGGAGTATGTGGATCATGGATATGAATCCCAGTTTATGATAAGAGGCGTTTAAGGATAACCCGATTAATGGGTAAGTATCGTCTATTAAGGAAGTAGCTCCATTAGAGGAGAAACACTCTAGGGTTAAGGAAAACAAGGAGTGATTTGTTAAGTGTAGATGCGTTGGCTGTTTTGTTGAGTCCATCGTGGTGGAATGTTATGTGTTGTGTGTTGATCGTTTACATGCATGATCCAAATATAATCAACCGCATAGTAAGACGACAATTAGTTATGCGTGGCCCGGTAGCATGCGGGCTGCGGGATTACCATACCAGCAAAGGTGCTGAGCCCCTGGGGGGCCACCCTTTTCTCTTCATTTCCTATTTCAGGTACAAGGAGCTGGAAGCCGTTCGAGAGCAAGACGGGGTAGTCGTTTGTACATGGGTAATCATTTATGAAACACCCCGTCCAAAGCCAATCGTGGTTGTCGCAAAACTTAACACTTAATCGAATTCGTCGCAGCGGAAATAACAAACACCGGGACCTTGCCACGGTCTGATCGTTAGAATATACCGGCCTTATCAATTTACAACACTTATCCAAATTAAACAACTGACCTAAACATCACCATCCAAAATACCACCAACCAACCGAGTTTAAGTATCTAAGTCATAGCCACAAACTTACATCAGTTTCAATATAAACAGACAGGAGCACAGGCGCAACCCGTATTCAAAATAAACAACCCATCCTAAGTCTAACCGCTCCTACTCTCGTGGAGTGACTTCATGGGCCTCTTACATGCAAGTGTAAAAACTGCCCCCAAAGGGGGTCAGCACGATTGCTGGTACTCCCTCTCATGGCCCCCAAGCTAACGGGGCTACGACGACTAATTGTCGATAGCATGGAAATTGATTAAGTACACAAGCATGATATGAAGTGCTATAATCAACAATCCACAGATGAACATACATAGTTCACACACAATGAACGACACAAGCGTTCCCTTATCAAGCGGGTTGGTAACCCCCTCCTTAGTCTTGATTCCCTTAACCTCAGTTCCTTATCTTACCTCAGTTTTAACCTTATCTTACCTCAGTCTTAACCTTATCTTACCTCAGTCTTAACCTTATCTTAATCTCAGTATACAAACCGTTCCTAGAAAGGAAATGGTTGTAGCTTAATCTCAAACCTAGGATTTAGGTGATCCTACCGCACCATCTTAATGCCACCTACCTTGGACGGGAGTCCAGTGTAGCTGAGCCGGCAACCGACCCTAGGCAACAAGTCCGAAGACAAGTCCTTAAGCGGAGGGCGGATCTGATTCAGATACCGTACCCCTTTCCTTAGCATGCATGACCGGAGTCAGTCCCGGGTTCCTCACTCAAGTTCCAGCTAGTAAAAATCTTACCCACCATGTGTTAGTTAAACCTTAACGGGTATTAACCAACAGTTACCAATACTTAACTCTTATCCTTAACTCAGTAAGTACTAAACTTTGTTAGTAACAATCTCAAGTCTCGTGGGTTAGTGTAAAGAAAACACATTCACAACGAGAACAAATATAACCGGTTGCATGCTTTATCTTGTCTTAGTCATAGCAATTAAATAGATAGCACACAAGCCGAGGGACACCTCGTTAGCAAGCAGGTCACAAGAAAGATTGTACCGTTCACCGTCGACGATTGTTTGGTTTATCTCCTTCCAAGTCCCAATTCATAAGTCCTAAAACATTCATTCAGCTTTAGGATATTATTCAATTCAACTCAATACAATTACTTAGCCTCCCTAGTCATCAACTTTTACTCATTGTTTATCACTAAGCCTTATGGTTTTTAACTTAACTCCTAAGTACATCATTTCCTCATTATCCTTTACACTTACTCACCCACTTAATGACCATTACACCCACTAAACATGTCCTTAATAACCTTATAACATCAATACCTAATCATCCCCACCATTTCCTAACCTTAAACAAACTTTTTGGCCAAAACAACACCGCGTCCGAACATGTGTCCGAGCTTCCCATGTTCGGACATAAGTCGAGACTCAAAAAGGGTGCAACCAGACGTGTGTCCGAACATGTGTCCGAGCTTCCCTAAGTTCGGGCATAGGTCGAGGAAAAACCAAAAGAAAAATTTCAAGTGTCCGAACATGTGTCCGAGCTTCCCTAAGTTCGGACATAGTTCGAGGGAAATTCAAAGGAAAAATTTCAAGTGTCTGAACTTCTAAGGTCGGACTGAAGTCCGGACATTGGCCGAGACTCCGAAGATTAAATTGCAACAGGGCATGTCCGAGCTTCCAAATTCGGACGGAAGTTCGGACAGGCCAAAATACCCATCTTCTAAATCCTTAAACACTTATCTCATTTCTTAGGATGCTCCAACCTCGTTTGGGCATTTAAAACACACCTTAAGCCCTCCACTAAACTCCCTAAATCACTCATCAATATCCATCTTAGTCATTATTTATTTCCTTACTATAATGTCAACACTTGTAATGTTTCTCTTTAGGTTTCTAAGTGGTGGTTCACACCTATTATAACCACTATGCCAAAATGATTCCTCACCACTATAACATCATCTCCCAAGCATCTTTCTCCACCTAAAATTCCTTTATGCAACTACTTAAAGTTCCTACACAACCTTATGCCTCCTTCTTCCAACACATTATCTCCTTTCTACTAGTTGACCCATATTTAGTTATGTGTGAGAGGGGAATCACAAGACTCATAAAAAAAATCGGCCCCCACCATATTAGTAAGCTGGAGCGTTTTTCGGTTGCTGACAGAAAACACTCGTTATTTTACCCGGTTTGGCACTATTAACTAACCGGGCCCATTTTTCAGATTTTTCTTGTCTCTTTATTTTTAATGGTTATTAAGCTTCCATTAATACTTATTTATAGTTATTTAATCAACTATAATTTTTACGGGTCCGTTTGACCACTAAAAGTCACGTTTTCGGGTTTTCTCGAAAAACGTGTTTTAAAACTCCGTTAGTGTTTTAATCCATTATTTGGATCTATTTTCTTCGGGAATCACTCCCGTATACTAATTAGGCCTAACTAAGCCTTTGGAATCCATCTCGGACCCTAACGAGATCATATATCTCTTATACTTATTTAATGCGTGTTTTAGCGTTTTTCGCGTTTTACGCATTTTCTCTTTTCTTTTGGTTTTATTTCCCTTACCAATACTCTTTAGGCACCATTAGGCCTTTAACAATCCTATTAGAGTAATTTAATTACGATTTTTTTTAGAACCGGGGTATTAAAATCTGCCCCCCTTAGGAACTTTGTCCTCAAAGTTGGTGAATCTTATATCGTTACTCTCATGGGCACGCTATGCCAAGGTTATAATACATGTATAACCTTACGGACTCCACAAGTCAGTCTCATTTCACACTACACATACCATACACATATCACAACATGTATAGCAATCAAAAGTACTATTTTTACTCTTTCCATGGAATCGCTCCGAAGACAAGAAGGCACTACAGTCCTCGAATCCATATTGAGTAATATACTAATGATCCCTCAGGTACCGGTCACGTTGAACACTTACTCTTTCTGGTTCACGGAAGTTTCATGACAAATGGGCACTTACTCTCTCCGGCCCACGGTCCCTTCGGTTCTGATCAAAACGTTACACATATACATATCCTCAGGCACTTTGGTTGACTCACTCAACACAGGAACGTCTCAGGGTACTCTCCCCGTCCCGCTTCCTTTGGAAAAATCACACACTGACACCGCCCCAACCGGTCACTTAGGACCGCCGCACGTACGGTGAAATGGTTTCAAAACTAATACATGCCCACCGTTCTACCGGTCATAAAGACTTAAGGCCGCAGCCATCGGCGGGTGATAGCGGTTTCAAAACCAGTTCTCATTTCCATCTTCATACTTGAAGAAAATCCTTTTTCAAATTCTTTTTGGAAATTCTTTTTAAAACATCACACAACTCCAAATCAATTTTATGGTAGCTGTATCTTTTCTTAGCGTGATTACTTGTGACCACTTATAGGGAGCTTCAAGAATCATCCAACCCTTATGTGATCAGCATCAGTGTTAAACTATCCATCCACCCCAATTTGTGTTCGGTTTCCCTTGATCGCTAGCAGATCAAGTTCCACCTCCCACGTCAATTTCAAACAAACAGATAGTCAAACATTTTCATTTTCTATCTTTTACTCTTTCTAGTCATGTTCATAAAAAAATCCATTTTAATTTATCTCTTAGTTATGGAACTAAAGTCATCCATAAATCCCAATTTATTTCACTTTGTTTACCTAGGTACTAGTACTCATGGTGTCATTAGTCAAATTATTACTCAATTTAAAACATACATCATACAACTCCAAAGGATGGAACTCGCTCCATCAATCATTCTCAACAAGATCACCTAGGGAACTCACTCCCTACAAGGTTACACATCGGTTTCATACCGATTCATACTCATTATGTCTCATGTCTAATCACACTAGACATATACTATTGGGATTCTCATTCCCTAGGAGTCTCTCTACTCCTTTTTCATAAATATTATATACTCGTTACTTGCATCTCTCATGCACGATAATCATAATTACACAATGAATAGGTACACATGTTATGTAACATGAGTTCCAAATTGTAGTTTACGCATCTATACGTAAAACATACTCTAAGCGGTTTCTCACCCTACCCCCCTTAAAAGGGGTTACGCCCGCGTAATCGTCCATATATTATCACTGAACATTGGTTCACTAATTCGGTTATCATGAAGTGTTTTAACTTCAATGCGGTTAATTAACTCATAACCGGGTTCGGTTCTAGCCTCTAAGGCTTCAAAGCATTTATGATTAGCCATTTACTCACATTACTAGGTATACTTGACCTTTGAATTACGGTCCACTAGCTTCTGCTGCGTATCCTGATAACTAGAGCTTAATTCGCCCTTTGGTATTCTCAATGTATTAATCTACTCCCTTTTATCCCTTTGTGTCTTGGGAATAAAGGTTCTCAATCGTCGCTAGGTATCTCTTACCATATGCGAATTCGATGAGTTACAGATTTTCTCTCCAGTTTTCTGGAAATCTAATTCGTATAACCCTGTATACCTTCGTGATTATTCACTTATTTTCCCGACTTGTTGTCGGTTGAGGTCAAGCTACTACTAAGCATGTAGTGCTTCTTCATTTAATAATGACTTCTGAATCATGTTTGTTTATTTGTTCGTGTACAAGAGTTCTTCATTCATACTACTCTACATTTACCATACATCGGTCCTGGGACCTGTGGGTTACAGCCCACATTCTTCGTGCATCTTTGGCCAACG
The DNA here is from genome assembly GCA_023374045.1 of Limonium bicolor. NCBI lineage: Eukaryota > Viridiplantae > Streptophyta > Magnoliopsida > Caryophyllales > Plumbaginaceae > Limonium > Limonium bicolor. Next base: position 281,253,443 of record CM041782.1, on the reverse strand, counting down.
GCCGCACGGTTATTTCTCTAAATTCTCGCTCAACTGGCTTCGTTGACATTTCTCAATTCTTAGATATCCACAAGATCATTACTGGTCAAGTGCAATACCAAAACACTCAGTCATACAGAGTGCAGAAGTGTAAACCCTTGACAGTAAGTCTCTTATGAGATAGGAATGAACATGTCTCCTCTACCACATTTCCTCATCAGCTTCATATCATTATGTTATTTTACTCTTACAATGGCCGCTTACTGCGTACCATGTTCTTACTCATTTTCATGGCATCCGCTACTACATTAGCTTCCGCCCAGGTGTTCTCACCATTTACACTATGGCTCAATGAAATGCGCTACTCTTTTGAATCTCTCTGCGCTCCTTGTGCATTTTTTGCTCTGCAATTCACATTGCACACGTACTGTGTTTACTACTTAACCGATTACTCTCTCGGTTTCTTTCCACCGCTATCAAAGCTTCCTTACATACTTTTCCTGTTCATACACTCCTTTGCAATATACACATGCTTAGGTTTCACTACACCGCTCTAGTGGTTTCGCATTACATTTTTATGTGGTAGCCCTTCTCTGGAGGATTCACGCAATTGCCACTCCATAGGCCCCTCAATAACAAGTGGTATCCCCACTCTAAAGTAGTGGTTTATTTTCCACTGTTTCTTCTTATGCCTTTATGCATAGGTTCGCAATGTTTAAATCTACGGATTGTAGTTAGTTCTATCGGCTTACAAGCCACCTTGCCTCGATTCATGCTCTGTGTGGTTGTTTCTACAAGTTTCTTCTTCTCTGTATACCATTAAATGGTTTGGAGACACTACTGGGTTTTTGATATAGTTGTTCGTCACGCTTCCGTACATGGAAGGCCCTTTAAGTATCTAGGTATCATTTCATGCCCTCTAGCAATTTAGGGTATCCCGTGTTACGTGGGATCCCTTCGGGTTCTACCCGAGTGTTCGCTTTAACACTTGTGTTCTCAACATGATATCTAGTTCAACTACTGTTGATTTCGGTACCCTTCACGGATTGCTCCTGGGTGTTACTGAGTTGCGCCAATACTTCTGGCTCGAACTCGTGGGTATGTCTAGTTGCGACTTCACCTTGCGGCTATGTACAACTCGAACTATCCCGTTTAGGGTTGTAATGTCTCCCATTCTTGGGTAGACCATTGATTCTTTTTCCTTTAACTTCTTGGCCAGGTCGTTATTCTCCTCAGTGAGGTATGTTGTGGGAATCCAATCCCGTTTATCAAACATTGATATGATCATTTAAGGCATTCATCTTATTGCTTACACTGGCATTCATTCCAGTTATTAGGTATTTCCTCCTTGATTCCTGAGACATATCCAATGTCTATACTTAATACTCTGTGCTTCTCGCACTTATACACGCTATATCCTTAGGTCCGTCACCTTACTGGTTTCTAGACGCCTTTAGCTTCGTAAACTTCTTTGTGTTCTTCGATCATTTGAGGTGTCCAAATATCTTGGTTTGGATTGGCTCTTTCGTCCGTAGTATGGAGTGGGCTACTTCCCGTGTTCCGTACTCTACTTGTATACATACATGGAGTATCTTATTGATACGTTGCCACTTACCCGACTAACTCATAACTGGTCTGTCAGGCCCGCAAGCTCCTTCGGAGTGCGGTCGTCCCATGTCTTGTTTGTGTACACTTGTAGTGTCGGTCACACGCCTAAGTGAAGTATTCTGTTGCCAACTCCTCTTATATCGTCCTATGATAACTTACCGTGATTCTCTGGTTTAGTTTTAAAATTTTTGGGGTTTATGGAAAATTACGTTTTGAAAGAAAAATTGGGATTTGAAAATAAGATCTTCACGGCATTTCTATGCCGGTTGCTTCTTACCGAGTGTAACACCCCAACCCGAAAGCCAATAACCTGTGCGATGATCACTCCCAATAAAACATAAACTGCAGTGGAATAAAATACAATAACCGGGCGGTATTACAATGCCGTTGGCCACCCTTGTGACCAACAAGGCAAACTCCAAAAACAAATCTCCAAAAGTTACGGTCCGAATACGAATACAATCCGAGATACTAGGAATCAAACTCAAAGGTACAAAAATTAAGTAAAACAAATAACTAGTAGAAGACTCCCATAGCTTGAATCTACCCCACCTACACTCGGTGTGGTAATCTTCTCAACTTCAGGTACCTGAAAAATGGGGGTGCCCCCAAAGGGGCTTAACAAACAATGCTGGTATGGAAAACGTGCAGCCCATCGGCTACCGGGTGACACCAACTAGTTTGTCGAATACATGCAGTTCATTTTTGTAAAGTTGTAAGCAAGAATAGTATGATAATAACAAGTGTCCATACAAGGATAACCATGTCACATAAAACAAGACTTCAGAAGGTCAAGTTAGGTGAACTGTAATCATTTGATAATAGTCGGGTCCACACAGTGGGACTGACAGGTATTTATGAGTATGTCAATATAGTGGAGGTATAGTGACCTCGTTAAAGAGAAAGGTTGGGTAATTAGTCCCTCAGAAGATAACGTAGTCAACTCCTGTACTTTAGAATGGTGGGAATCGAACCCTCGAGAGGAATAAAGTCTTCCTCCCCACTTGTACTGTTGGGAATTGAACCCTCGAGAGGAATGAAGTCTTCCTCCCCACTTGAACTGTTGGGAATCGAACCCTCGAGAGGAAATAAGTCTTCCTCCCTACTTGTTTTGTTCCGTCGCGACATAAATTGAATAGGAGACGACCTGAGACAGGTACAACTCCTGCAGCATGCATGGCCAGATCCAATAGGGCTCCTCGTTCTCATAGTATAGAATTGTTAGGTGTCATACAAGGACGTTAAACAAGAACACAATGTGTATTGTCGATTATCACGTTTAGGATAACGACGTTTGTTATAAAGTGAAGTTAGTGAGAGACTTGTGTACAAGTCCTCGGTACAATAAAGCGCAGGTATTTAATCCACTGGCATTGTAGCGTTGTATGCGTGGGACATACACGTCGTAGTTAGCATCAATCACGCATGTAAAACAACACAACCGTGCACAAGAGTAAATCGATTGTGCCCGCTCTGTGGGGGTAGTCCTCTGAGCTATCCTCTTTCGGGGTTATATGTCTTAATCCTTAGTAGGCTATATCTTGTGTCTATCCTCATTGAAGGTTGTTGTTATTGGTTGTACCGTTGCTAATATTTATATCATTTAGCATTCTGTCCAAGTCCAGCTCCCTGTTGTCTAATGTGTCTGCTTTTCTTATCATGGTTAGGTTGTCAGACCTTTCCACGGTCTCATTTTCCCGTTCTCATGGATTTACAGTCCGGTATTAAAATGTACTACAACTGTAGCGTTATACTATCTCGCCATGATGGCTTTCTGTGTAGCTTAACTGTGGTAGCACTTGCTATGGCAAGTGCGCCATGCAAGATGGGTTACCGGTACTGTGTGCGTCGGTAGTGGTACTTCCACATGATCTTTTATATCTTTGATAGTCCTTGGGAATCCTTCGATGTTCTTTAGTGTGGATAACTGATCCTTTAGCAGTTTCCTGGCCGTTTGATAGTGCTATCACTTATCAGGGCGTTCCTCTTTCTGAAGGAACCCCTGGTTATTTATTCCTGTCTTAGTCCTCGCTCCTGTCTCCACACATTTTGTTGTGATTACTAAGTAATGATTCTCCTTTAGGCACTACGTCGTAGTCCTATTCCGGTATACTGTTGTATGCGTCTTTATTGTCGCCTGCGCTATGTCGGCGAGGTTTTATAACCTTCCTCATTGTATGGGGTTTGGAGTTCCCATTCTTAACTGGACTTTCCAGTAATCTTATCCCTTAAGCTTTATATTATCCCACTGCTATGCTTATTCGGACCACTGTCTGGTACTCTTGTCACTTATCTTTTCTCATCCATTGCACTAGTAGTGCTTTTCTTATCGTTGGTATTGTGGTGTAACTCGACTGCGTAGCATGTCGACCCATGTTGTCGGTTATTACCGTTCCCTTATTGATAGAATTCCATAGGTAGCGCCAGTTTCTCTGTTGCGCTCCATTAAAAACCTCCAAGTTCTCCGTAACTGTTATGCAATAAGATGTTTCTTGCATTGCTTATTGTTAACTAACTGCCAGATCGGGTTTCCCCGAGTAGGAGAAGGCTTTCTTCTCTCTGGCGTTTGTTCCACATATTCAGGGTTAGGGATGTGGAGGGCGGGTCTAGGTACTATGGATATCCGGTAAACATCGGGAAGTCCTGACTAACACACCTCTCACTCTATCTCTCAACCCTTAACCCATAACTCAATCTCAACTTCAGTTTTCTCCTAAGTTCGGTAATTCTTGTCTTCAGAGCGTAACTACGCTCTGATACCACTTTTTGTAACACCCCATCTCAATCCAAATGTGGTTTCGCAACTTAACAACATATATATAAATGTCACAGCGGAACTCAATACACTCCAGGACCTTGCCACGGTCTGATTGACAGAATATACCGAACATTAGTACATACAAATCTTAACCAAATACATATCCTTCTTACAATCCCCTCTCATCCTATACATCTTACTAACTCAAATTGCCATACGAGTGTACATGCACAACTCGTAGGCCACACTTAACCCGTAACGCTTGTACCCCCATCTTACTCTCGCGACGGCCGCCTCCTGACGTTCACCTGTGTAGTAAAAACAGCCCCCAAAGGGGGTCAGCACGAATGCTGGTACGATCCTCTCATGGCCCCCAAGCTAACGTGGCTACGACGACTAATTGTCGATAGCAAGGAGGTTGATTAGATGCACAACATAATAGAAAGTGCAGTAAACAACAATCCAAATATGAACAATCAAAATTCAAACATAATGAACGACTTAAATGCGTTCCCTTAATTAGAGAGTTAATTATTTAACTCCTTAAGTTATGTTTCCTCTTAATCTTAGTCCATCCTTATCTTACCTCAATCTTAGTCTTATCTTAGCCTTAGAAACAACCATCCTTTAAAAAGGAATGGATGTAGCTTATCTTAGTCTTATAATACACACCATCCTTTAAATAGGAATGGTTGCAACTTATCTCAATCCTTATCTTAATCTTAGAATACAAACCACTCTTTAAATAGAAATGATTGTATCTTACCTCAATGTTTATTTTTGTCGGGTCAAAAGCAACCCTAGCCAATGAGCTGTTAACTCCATTGGTTGAATAAACAACTTATCTTATAATTTAGGATTTAGGTGATCCTACCGCACCATCTTAATGCCTCCTACCTTGGAATGGATGTCCAATGTAGCTGAGCCGGCAACCGAACCTAGGCAACAAGTCCGAAGACAAGTCCTTAAGCGGAAGTCGGATCTGCTTTAGATACCGACCCCCTTTTTCCTTAGCATGCATGACCGGAGTCAGTCCCGGGTTCCTCACTCCCCCTCAAGTTCCAGTTTGTAGAAGTCTCAAGACAATGTTTGTTGGTTAAACCTCTTTCGGTTGTTAACAAACTAATATTAGGGAGCGTTCCTTAGTCTCACTCAATTCCTTACTAAACGTTGGTTAGTAAGTTCTCACGGTAAGTTGTGTTAGTTTTCAAACATCACACAACAATACAATAAACATAATGTTCCGGTTGCATGCTTTATCTTGTTTAGTGAGCACACAAAAACAAATAGCACACAAGCCGAGGGACACCTCGTTAGCAAGCAGGTCACAGAAGAACTGTACCGTTCACCGTTGGTCGTTCGGTTGCTTACTCTCCTCTGCAGTCCAAATTCTCAAACCCTAAAGCATTCATTCAATTTTAGGTTGTTAATTACTTTTCCAATAAAGCTAACTTACTTAACTCACTTAGTCACTAATGATCCCCATCTAACACCACTTAAGTTCTTATAAACTTAATCTTAAGTGAATCACTTCTCCTCATAACTAATACTTATTCACCCACTTAATTATCATTGTTACCCACAAAACATGTCTTAAACAACCTTATATTACCATTACATATCAATCCCCACCATTAGATATCATTTCCTAACCTTAAACAAAGTTTTTGGTCAAAACAGCACCGCGTCCGAACTTGTATCCGAGCTTACAAAGTTTGGACGCAGTCGAGAATCAAAAGGGTGCAACCAGACGTGTGTCCGAACATATGTCCGAACTTCCCTATGTTCGGACATAGGTCGAGGAAAAATCAAAGGAAGAATTTCAAGTGTCCGAACATCTATGTCTGGACGGTAGTTCGGACTCTGGTCGAGACTCAAAAATTCTAATCGCAACAGGGCATGTCCGAGCTTCCAAATTCGGACGGAAGTTCGGACAGGCCAGAATACTCATCTTCTACACCCTTAAACACTTATCTCCTTTCTTGCAAAATGCCCAACTCTTCCACAAGTGTCCCATTATGTCTTAATACCATATAGGCACTTAAACTCACCTTAGAACATCCTTTAAAACCTCCTTGACCATTTTCTCAATCCTTACAAGAATTTCTAACACTTGTTACTTATTTCCTTATTTTTTTCCAACATGTAATTTTTTTGTCTAAAACTCTAACTATCCAAAGTGTTTCCTTCCCAATCAATATAACTTCTCCCTAAGCATTATTGCATCCCCTCTTTGCTTGCTAAACCTTCCAAGGTTATCTTGCATGTCCATGCACAATTCCTTTCTTTTCCTTTTTCTACTCATCAACCTAAACTCATGAACTTACCTATGCATTTCTCCCCATCTTCTTAGCACCTTAACCTTGTTCTTCTTTACCTTAACTATCCTACACCCTCCTTGGACATTTCCATCTCCTTTTACTCACTTACTCACCATTCTCATGATCATACGCTCTTTTACATTCCTAGTCATTTTCCTTGACATTTGACAACATTCTCCCACACCTTTCTCTTCCATCACCTAAGTCCACTCATTACCATCTAAACTAAACCTCATTAGTCCACTACTAGCATCATCACACTTACACAAGCTTCTCAAAACTCTCATTGTTATATTCCCTAGTTCATACCTAAATTATCTTAAAGCATTATACTCCTTCTCCTCCAAATTCGCACAAGTCTTACCATTCCTCTTACCATGACTATGGTGTGTTCAATACACCCATCTAAACTCTAATTCCTCCTAGACAACTCTGGGTCATCCTAAACCTCAAGACCTACTTAGTTAACTCATTTCCACTCAAATTCCTCTTCATGCTCCCTAGTAAACCCTAGGGCACATTAACTCACCACCACCACTTAAACGCTTTGTTTTCTATTCAAATTTCGCCATAGCTTCTCTAGTATTTTATCATGCCCAAATGCATTGTTTTCCTTATTCAACCAACTCACACACATCAAGTCCTTTCTCATCTTATTTTCTCACCCAAATCAACTTATTCACAACAAACTCAATATAGTGCAATAATCTTAAATTGCATAGCACCAAGGCTCTTAAATGACATGGCTCTTAGGCACTTAAATGACTTAAACTTAAACACTAAATTTCCCTCATATATAAGCTTTCAACCTGCAAATACACCCATCAATCTCATAGTAGTTATAATGCTCTTAAAATCCCTCTTACACTTATATTACTAACTCATTCCCATTGGCTCCTTAGTCACAAGTTCATAAGCTTGTTTAAATTCGTTTTCCTAGGTTATATAACCCATTACTTAATGTAAGCTTTAAGCTACATTAGTACTTATCTAAATACCACCCCTTAAACCTTAAACCACCATTAGGTAAGCATTTTACCTTGTTTTTCCAAGCTTATCTTAACTTCCTCCTTAGACCTTCTTCTTGAATGAATCTCGGCCAACCATTAGATTTCCTTTGCCAATGTTCTAATCAATATTCAATCACTCCCATGAGTGCTAAACCATTCACTAACCTTAAGGAATGAAAACCTAGGTTAAAAATGTGTTCTAAGGTATAAAAGTGGATGATTACCTTGGAAGTCTCAAAGTAGACTTGGGCATTGAATGAAAGAGGACCTCCACTAGTCCTTGGGAATAAAACAGGCTAGAACAAGGCATAAAAACAAAGCCCCATGAGTAGTAAATTTTCGGCCATGTAGAAGAAATGAAGGGAAGTTGATTTTTCTCCCACTTTCATTACCTTGGATGAATGGAGAACCAAAAGAGCTCTTCAATCTTGACTTTCCTCCATCAATGGAGTTTTTCCATGGCTCCAAAATGAAGCTTTCCCAATTTTGAAAAGATAGAAAGCTAGAGCTTGAGCTAACTAAGAGATATATGTGTTTAGTTTTTGATTTGGAGCTAAAATGAGCAAGTTATGGACATTTGAAGATGGAGCAAGAATGGAGCTGCTTGGAACGGTTTGAGAGGATGAAGAAGGTGAAGAAAACCGTGGGATAAGAAGAGAAATGAAGAAGAGAGGAGAGAGGTAGGTTAATATAAGGTATTTTACTTTTATAAAGCAAATAGTACTATTCTCTCTTTTACTCTTCTTTTCCTTTATTTGCTTAGTCATGTGGTGACTCCCCACATCCAAAACCGGCCACCCCCTTAATAACCAAGATATTTATGGTCTTGGTTGACCAATCAATTGACTAGTGTTGACTAAAACTTAAACTAGTCACTATTTGGCACTATTCACTAATTAGTGCACATATTCGTGAAATTTTTGGTTTCCCATTGATTTAGGCTTCCTAATGTGATACTAATTAGTACACATGTTGATTAAGGTGTAATCATGGGCATTTAGCCACTCAAAACTCATTTCTAAGACAATTTCTCAAAAAGGTGCTTTAAGGGGTCTTAAAGCACATTTTGTGTTTAAGCTTGTTTTTGAGCTTGGTTTTCTTCGGTAATTGATTTAAAATGTCCATTGACATATTACTAAGATCTTATAATGGTATTTGGGTGCTAATCAAAATCACTCCAAGCTTAGAGCACGTTTTTGCCCAAATTGCCCTTAAGGAATTTTCTTGTGTTTTCCTTGGTTTAAATCGTCTACCAATCTTTCTAAGGCATATTTTAGCCTTACTACATCATAAATTGATGTTTACTTAGCATACTTAGGTTTGGGGTATTTCAGTTATGTTACAGACCGTTGAGTCTGAATGATGTTGTGTTGTTTTGTGGTTTGGACCTTGTGTCCGATGTTATGTAAGTATGTTGTTAATGTTGTTATATGAGCATTGTTTATAAGTATTCCCGTGTGGGAAATGTGAACTTTGGGGACAAAGTTCTTTTAAGGGGGGTAGATTGAATACCCCAAACCTTAGTATGTGGTTTAGACATTAAACTATGTTCTAATAAGGCTAAAAAGTACCTTAGAAACATTAAAGAACAATTGAAACCATAGAAAACACAAATAAATACCTTAAGGTCAATAAGAGCAAAAATGTGCTCTAAGCTTGGGATAACCTTGGTTTAAACTCTACGAGCCTACCAAGACCTTATTTATATATTAATGAACATATTTAATCAATTACCAAAGAAAACCAAGCGTGAAAACAAATTAAAAAACAAAATGTGCTTTAAGGAGTCTTAAAGCACATTTTGAAAAATTGTCTTGTAATTGGGTTTTGAGTGGCTAAATGTCCATCATTACTCTTTAATTAACATGTGTACTACTTAGTATCACATTAGGAAGTCTAAATCAATGGGAAATCAAAAATTTCACAATTATGTGCCTTGTTTTGTGAATAGTAACTAAATTAAGCTACTTTATAACATAAGTCAATATAAGTAAGTAAATTGGTCAACAAAGACCAATACACCCCTAAGTACATAAAGGGGGCCGGTTTTTATAAGGTGAGTCACCACCTTTGCTAGTTAACAAGTAAATAAGTAATGATAAAGTAAGTTACTATTTACTTTAAGCATAAATATCTTACAAACTTACCTTTCCTTCATTATCTTCTTTCCTTCTTTGTTCCCACCGTCTCCAACCTCTCTTCCTCCTCTCCATTCACGGTTTTGCTACAGCCATATACCATTCTCCATCTTTGATTGTCCATAACTCCTAGCGCCATGCTCCAAAAATAATTTCAAGACCACCATTCTCTTAGTTTAGCCAAGCTCTACAATCTTGTCTTTTCAAGACTCCAAAACCTCCATTTCGGTGCCAAGAGGAATCACCATGGGAGGAGCTTGAGCTCATCTTTTCACACCTTGTTGTTCTCCTTTGCTTCAAGGTAAGGAAACTCAAAGAAAAACTTCATTTCCTCTTGTTTTCATAAGTGACCAAAATCACCTTCTTCATTGTGTTTTCTTTTGCTTATTTTTAGCACATTCTAATCTTCAAGGGACTAGGTGGAGTCCTCTCTTGCTACTTAATTCAATTCCTACTCAATTCTAAGGTAAAACATTCATTTATGTGTTTTAAGACATTATATAACCTAAGGTTTATTAATGAGTATAAGCATGAAGCTTAATGCTCATTATCTTTACTTGTGTGTGGGTGGAAGATTGACAAGTGATCAACTTCCTTGCTCATTTCCTATTCAAGGAAACAAGAAAGAAGTATGAAAGGCAAAGAGGTAAATTACCTAACCTAAAGTGCCTTAGGAAAATTGAGTTTTTAAATGCTTAACAAACTACTTAAGGAGCCAATGGTAAATGAGCTAGTAAAATACCCTCAAGGGTTTATTAAAAGGCATATGTGTTGTTGTATGTATTCGCAGGTCAAAGGCATATATTATGTGGGAAATTTAGTGTTTAAGGTTTATGCAATTTAAGGGCCTAAGAGCCATGCAATTTAAGGGCCTAAGTGCCAAGCAATTTAAATTATGCACTATATTGTTATGTAGTGTAGTTTAAGGCTTAGTTGTGTGTAAAGAACATTTTTGTGTGAATAAATGTTCTTGAGTGTACAAGGGTGAGAAACCTTGTGTTTGGTGTGTAAGAAAATACTAGGGGAGCCATGTCAAAATTTGAATAGAAAATAAGAAGTTTAGGTGTTTTAATGAAGTTTGATGACCTAGGGTTCACTAGGAATTGTTAAGGGTTGATTTGGTGAAAGGAAAGGAATTTAGGTGTTCATAAGTATGAAAATGACTTGGGCATTGTTCAAGGAAGTTTAAAGAATCAAATGGGTGATTGTAAGCATACAAAGGTAGTAGTAAGAGTGTGTTTTAGTCTTGTGCAAAGTTTGGTGAGCAATGAAAGGGAAATGCCTCGTGAGGGTTTAAAACAAGAGCTTGTGAGAAGGACCTAGGAAGTTTGTGTAAAGGGGATTATGATAGTGCAAATGATGCTTAAAGATATGATTATAAGGTAGTGAGGGAATACTTTGGTTAGATGAAGTCCTAGGCAAGAATACAAGTTAAAAGTGTAAGAAAAAAAAGATGTTCTAAGTGTTAAGGACTTAGTAAACGTTGAGTAAAAGTTTAAGGAGTTTTTGGGATGTTTAGAGGGGGTTTAAGTGTGCCCAAAAGATGTTAAAACATGTGGGAGAACATGTGTAAAACATAGGAAAAAATTAGGATGAATTTGGAGTTCAAAAAGAGGAGAAAAGCACATTAGAAATTGGTTCTGCAATGGACCGCCCCTACGGACCGCCCCTGTGGGGAGGTCCTATTGTCTGCTGCATGCGTGAGATATTCTGTTGTGGACCGCCCTGGGGACCTCCCCAGAGGGGCGGTCTGAACCAGAACAAAAAAAAATTTCTTTAAATCTAAGAAAGAGAATGAGAGTTATGCAGTGGGCCCTAGTATGAATAATAAAGATAAAATGAGCGTAAGATTAAGGGTAAAACATGGTCATGAAAACATGTAAACACTTAGTAAGTTATAAGTTGAATAAGTTAATTAACCGACATCGTTAATTATGTATAAGAGTTGCCTACGGTGGAAACCAATCGAAGCAGGGACCAAGGTATGGTTTTCTTGTAGTCTGTTGCCTACCGGTTTACACCGGCTTGTGTGTTGTTTGTTTTTCTGTGTGTTTATGACCTTGTAAGACTTAAGCCATGTAACGAATTTATAGTTGTTAAATATTATTGTATTGTTAAGTGTGACTCTATTCCCTTGAGTGTGTCTAACAAGACTTAACCACTTGTATGTGATTATTTGTTGAGTTCGATGTTGAACTTCTAACAAGTGCTAACGGGGGAGTGAGGAGTCCGGTCTGTTCCGGCCACGCGTGTGAGTATGGGAGTCGATGTCATAACCGGTTCGATTCTCTTTGTATGTTATGGTTGTTCTTCCATTTTGGTTTCCAACCTTCCCTTTAGCTTAACCAAGGCTATTTTACTGACTCACGTCGGGCCACAGGGGCATACTATGTTTTGTTCGGTGTGCTTGGATCACTATATCCGAGGCACCTTGTGTTAAGTTATTCATTCAATATAACAGGACGGTAACGAGTTATGTAACGAGCTTAGCATGAGTTTGGCAACATTCTCTAGGCTCTCCATGGGATCTAATTGTGTTGGTTCGTTTCCTAAAAGGATTCGTTCTTGCATGTTATGTATGATGTTGTTATGCAATATTCTTGTTGTGATATATATATGTTGTTTGTTTAAAATGAATGCCATGTCATCATGACAATTAGTTGCGCATATCCCGGTAGCCGATGGGCTGCGCGTTAACCATACCAGCCAAGGGTTGCTGACCCCCTCGGGGGCTCCATATTTTTACTGCAGGATGAGGATCGAGGAAGCGGAATGGCTATAGATTCTAGGTTGCAGGAATACTTTTGGTTATTTTGGATGTTGAGCCCGGGATGCGCCTGTGCTCCCGTGGCGTTATATTTTGGTACCGTTGTATTACAGTGACGGTCGTTTTCAGTTGACAGTGGAGTTCATGTGTACAGTTCACAGTGACAGATTGTGGTGTACAGTTTACAGTTATGGATGTAGTTACAAACTCGGTATTATGTTTATGTATTAAAGGTTACTAGTTCTAAGCTCGGGAGTCTGATCATCAGACCGGTACGCTTGTATTTATTCTGCCTTGTTAACCACGTGGGTGGTTAGCGACGTGGTAGCACCGAACTGTTTAGTTATTATTTAGTTGTTTAATTCCGCTGCGATTTCAAGTATTGTTAAGTGCGTAGTAGGGGTGTTACAGCATATATATAAACATATGTATAAGCACATATTAATATAGCAAGAGAAGGTTTAAGTGATTTATACCTTATTTTTGCCAAGTTAAGGCCCTGTTTGGCCACGGCCAGCTTAGAATAATTTTTCCACAACTTCTTTTACATGTTTTCAAACAGCAATTAAGGCATGATTAGTCTCCAAGCAAGAGCTAACCATAAGAAGTGTTTAATGTATATTTCCAAGGTAAAATTTACCTTAGAATACCAAGGCAAGCAAGGTTGGTCTTCGGCCTATTTTTACAGAAGATAAAGAGCATCAAAAAAGCTACTAAATCAAGACTTAAAACCGGTATAACTCAGATTAGAATATGATAATTTTCACCTTGATTAAGATGCCAAAAATGCTGTTTTTGGCATGGATTTGGCTATTCCTTGAAGGTCTTGATATACCAACTGAATAAGCATGTTAAGAAGAAGATTATAAGCCCGAGAAATCAGGTTTTACAACCGGTAATGAAAGGAATCAAGAGATAAGTGATTAAAGCACATTTTTACCTTAAAAGAACAAGATTAGAACTTCCCTCCTTCTTCCCTTGTTACAGCCGAGAATTACCCTCCTTTTAACCTCCAATACAACCTAGATTCATGGATGGAAATGGTTGATGCTTAGCTCCATGGAAAGCGGAAAGAAAAGTGAAGAGAATGATCATAAAATGGCTTAATAAGATTCTATGTCAATTTGTGTTCTCTTTTGAATATGGTGTGTTCTTACCGTCAAAGAGGAGCAAAAGAGAGAATGGAGGTGAGTACTTACGGCTGGGAAGAAGGAAAATGGGAAAGAAAGCTAGTTTTTACCTTTTATGTCATTTAATGTTACTTTATGAAATAGTAAATGGTGATTCATTAGATTGGCTAGATATTTATGTTGCTAATGGGTAAGGATGACAGCAAGGGTGGGCGGCAATGGTTGGTTTGGTCAATGGATAACATTTGACCATGGTTAAAGTTAAGTAATTAAATGTTATTTTTGGGTACTATTCACCCATAATCACCCATTTTGATTTTATTTTTAAACTTTGTTTTAGACTTTATTATATAGTCTATCATGTCACATTAATGATATAAAGAATGTAATCTAGTCGTTAAAGTGACAAAAAGTCAATATCTTAGAGCTCATACACAAAAACGTGTTTTAAGGAGTTTTAGTGCACATTTTGTGTCACAAGGTGTTTCTGAGCTTAGTTTTCTTTGAGAACGGTTTTGTTGTGTTCCTTACATGATAATTGATCTTAGGGACCCAATTTTATATCAAATAGAGGTCATAAGACCTTTAAGGTTTCTTAGAGCACATTTTTGCCCTACTTGACCTTTAAGCATGTTAATGCTTGTTCTTTGTGTTGGAGTGTTGTCCAACAATTTTAGTATGTTCCTGTAACACCCCATCCAACAATAACACACTTACAATAAACTGCAGCGGAAAACAACCTCATCACATTACTTATCTCGTTGGTGTTACACGTCGTTAGCCACCCACGTGGCTAACAAGGCTAATACATACACATTGTACCGGTCTGATGGGCTAAATTCCCGAGCGACTACACATTACTATCCCTTTCCATTAACAACAACAACAACGTACACCTTTCAACTATACCGAGTATTTATAAACTGATGCCGACAACAATTTCGGTCTTACTACACCTACTGTGTACATACACTTAATGATTACCCATGTACAACGACTACCCGTCCTACTCTCGAACGGCTTCCAGCACTTCGTACCTGAAATAGGAAAAGAAGAGAAAGGGTGGCCCCCAAGGGGCTCAGCACCTTTGCTGGTATGGTAATCCCGCACCCCACATGCTACCGGGCCACGCACAACTACTTGTCGTCTTAGCATGCGGTTGATTATATTTAAATCATGCATGTAACAGTGAACACACATCACATAACATTCGCCTCAACGGGCTCAACAAACGGATAATATATCCTTACTTAATAAGTCACTCATGGTATTCATCATCCCTAGAGTGTTCCTCCTCTAATGGAGCTACTTCCTTAATAGACGACACATACCCTTAAATCGGGTTATCCTTAAACGCCTCTTATCACAAACTGGGAATCATATCCATGATCCACATACTCCACATTATACAACCTACAACATACACTACATACAACACTTAACAACACTTTGCACGTTTTCACGTGCACAACATAATACCGCAATAGTTATTGCATCTCAACAAAAATACATAACATAACGGGAGTGGTTCTCTTAGGAACCGACCCAAACATTGTTTATACACTGGTGAGCCTAGAGAATGTTGCCAGTCTCATGATAAGCTCGTTATACAATAACAACAACACTCATTACCGTCCTAATAGTTGGACGAGTAACTTAAGTTAAGGCGGTTCGGGTTTGGAGGCCCGAACACACCACACAAACACATGTTCCCCCTAAACCGAACATAAGTCAGAATAGCTAAGCTTTGGAATAAGCTAATGGGAGATCATAACCCGTGAGGGAAACAACCATAACAAAGAGAAGGGTAAGGCTAAGAAGGATACCCTCTCCCAAACAACGCGCGACCGGCCAAACCGGATTCCTCACCACTGTTAGTACATACTTACTTTCAGACATTAGTTAGAACCCCACTATGGAGTCTACCATAACTACTCACCATACAGTTATAACTGGGTTAAACACACAAGGGAGATCCCTACATTCACATACACATATCACACAATTAACACGCATAGCCGTGGTTAGTACGTCCCATGGTTCGGGTCGTTTACTCCGAATACCGAACTCTCATGGGATCCTAGACTCAGTTAACTAAGGTTAACACTGCCGAGGTTGAATGGTTATCGGAGTTTGACACGCCACATATATGAATTACGTAAACTCATTACATGTTTATCTTACAACGTTGGCAAAACATACAAAAACACATTGGCATACAAGCCGGTGTAATCCGGTAGGACACAGGTTGCAAGAAAACAATACCTGTCACCGGAGTCCACTTACCACGTCCACTTACGTTCCTCGAGCGATTCTCGAACAACTGTTAACATCACATGTGTTTTATTTAACACCGGGGTTTGCCTGATTATTAATGTCTAATGCTTAACTTTCCCCGTTAACTTAGTTACATAACTTTACATTTTAACTGTTTTACTTTTACATTTTGATTCAACTTTTCACCCACTTAATTGCCATTTAAAACTCACCTAACAAGTCCTTAACAACCTTATAACCATCATTACCTACCAAATCCCCATCACCACATATCATTCATAACCTTAAACCATGTTTTTGGTCCGACCGGACTTGCCGACCGGACTTACCAAGTCCGGTCGATTCCAGAACACATTTCCGTCAAAATTTTTCTACTCCGACCGGACTTGTAATCCGGTCCTATGTCCGGTCCATTCCAGAAAGTTTCTTCCCTTTGTAAATTCAGCACCTTTGCTGGTATGGTAATCCCGCAGCCCACATGCTACCGGGCCACGCACAACTAATTGTCGTCTTAGCATGCAGTTGATTATTTTTAAATCATGCATACAAGCCATAAACATACAACACATAATATTTCGCCTCAATGGGCTCAACCAATAACCAACACATCCACACTTAACCAACCATCCAATGGTTCCTCAAACCCTAGAGTGGCTCTCCTCTAAAACGGAGCTACCTCCTTAACGAACGACATGTACCCATTAATCGGGTTATCCTTAAACGCTTCTTGTCACAACCTAGGATTCATTTCCATGATCCACACACTCCATATCATACAACATATCTCATTTCTCACATAATACAACATAACAACACCTTTCTTATTTCGACGTACATATGATGACATCGCATCCATTTCAAAAACATCCAATTATATATATACCATAGCATAGCAAGGGAATTTGCATAGCACCATAACGTTACATAACACCATAAAATCGGTTCTCACAAGGAACCTTCCACCATAGTTAGTATACCATGTGAGCCTAGGGATTTTTGCCAATCCCATGTTAAGCTCGTTACCAACCTCGTTACCGTCCAGTTATATAGAACGGTTAACTTATACCCAAGGTGTGTCGGATATAGTGATCCCAAGCACACCGAAATAACATTCGTATGCCCCTGTGGCCCGACGTGAGTCAGTAACTAGCTTTGGATAAGCTAAGGGAAGGTAGAAACCAAATTGGAATACCACCTATACATACACCAAGAGAGCCGAACTGGATTTGATATCGACTCCCGTCCATCACACGCGTGGCCGGAACAACCTACTCCTCACCCCCCGTTAGTACTCTATACTTATAAATAATAGTTAGAGATCCATTATGGAGCCTACCACATCCACACACCATTCGGTATCATAACCGAGTTAAGCACACAAGGGAGGTTCACACACTTGCATACAACAACAATACCAACTAACTCACGCATAGCCGTGGTTAGAACGTTCCCAAGGTTTGGGTCGTTAACTCCGTATACCGATCACTCATGTGTCCCTAGTTTTGGTTAGCTAAGGTGTAACACATACTTGAGGTTAAATGGTATCGGAGGCCAAATTCGCCACATAAATGACTTACTGTAACTCATACAGTTTTAATCTTACAAGGTGGCAAACACTCAGAAAAACATATTGGCATACAAGCCGGTGTAATCCGGTAGGACACAGGTTGCAAGAAAACCATACCTGTCACCGGAGTCCACTTTACCACGTCCACTTATGTTCCTCGAGCGTTCTCGAACAACTGTTAACATCACATGTTTTTTATTAACATCGGGGTTTGCTTGATTATTTACTGTCTAATGCTTATACTTCTCCCCGCTAACTTAGTTACATAACTTAACATTTTTAACTTGTTTTACCCTCACATTTTAATACAACTTTTCACCCACCTAATTGCCATTAAAACTCACCTAACATGTCCTTAACAACCTTAAAACATCTTCACCTATCAATCCCCATCATTACACATCATTTCCATACCTTAAAACAACAATTTTGGTCCATACAGTGCCTTGTCCGAACTTGTGTCCGGACTTCCCAAGTTCGGACACAAGCCGCGACCTAATACTGAAACCATACACACGTCCGAACTTGTGTCCGGACTTCCCAAGTTCGGACACAGTTCGAGAATGAGAAAATCCTTTACCCAACAGAGCCTGTCCGAACTTCCATGTCCGGACGGAAGTTCGGACACGGCAAAACATTCAATTTCCAAGTCTTTAAACACTTAACCAATTTCACCAAACTTCTCCTAAAGCCTCATAATGTTTCCTAACATCATTTGGCACATCAAAACCACCTTTAGCCATGTGCTAAGCTCTTTAAATCTCTCACCAAAACCATCTTATCATTCACAAATTTCTTACAAAATTCCTAGCACTTGGAATGTTTTCTCCTTAAGATTTCTAGGTGGTATTTCACCTATAGTGACCTCTACACTAAATGCTTCTTCACCTTCATAACATCATCTCCCAAGCATCTCCTCTTACTAACCAAATCCTCTTTTCACAACTTCTTGAATTCCTTACTCAAAACCCTTACCTAAACACCATTCCCTCCTTATCCATCAACATTACCTAAACCTTAAACAAACTTCTCCAAGACTTAAAACATTCTCAAAACATTCATTGGATTTCTAGAACTTCCAAGACAATGCCTAAATCCTTATAGCACCTTAGAACACCTTAATGCAAGTTTTCTTCCTTAGTGAAGCATGTATCCATTCCTAACAATTCCTAGTTCACCCAAGTTCATTTAAGCACTTAAAACTCCTTATACATTTTACAAATTTCGCCATGGGTTCTCTTAGCACATCATCATTCCAAAACTCATAGTTTTCACCATTAAGCACTCACGAGCACCTAAATCCATCAAGAACATTATCACTCACAAAATTTCACCAACTTTACACTACATCACAATATAGTGCATAATTAAACTTGCTTGGCACTTAGGCCCTTAAATAACATGGCTCTTAGGCCCTTAAATTGCATAATCCTTAAACACTGAATTTCCCACATAAATAATGCCTTTGACCTGCAAATACATACACCAATACATATGTTCTTTTACTAGTCTCCTTGAGAACACTTTACTAGGTCATTCACCATTTGCTCTTTAGGTAGTTTTAACAAGCATTATAAGCTTATTTCTCCTAAGGCATTAAACCACATTAAGATAGCATATTTACCCTTTTCCTCCCAAATTTCTTTCTTGTTTCCTTACAAAACCGGTAAGGCATTTGGTTCCTTGCCAACAACTAAACAATATACCAACATTGAAATGAGTATATAAGCTTTAAGCTTTATCTCATTGTAAACCCTAGTTACATATATTGTTTTAACACATCAAGGTAATTGTTTTACCTTTGAATGGAAAGAGAGCTTGAATGAGTATCAAGAGAGGACTCCTCCTAGCCCTTGGAAGATTTAAATGAAGCTAAAACAAGACAAGAAACACCATTACAAGGTGCATTTTCGGTCAACACCAAAAATGAAGGAAATGGAGTTTTCTTTGGTTTTTCCTTACCTTGAAGCAAAGGTGATCAACAAGGCATAAAAATATTAGCTCAAGCTCCTTCCATGGAAGTTCTCCTTGGCACCGAAATGGTGGTTTTGATGATTTGAAAAGATAGGAATGAAGAGCTTGCTCCAACTAAGAGAACGGTAGTCCCGGAATTAAATTCGGAGCATGGAGTCATAAGTTACAAGTGAAGAAGGGTGAAGAATGACATGGTTCTGTTGGAAACCGATGGAGAGAGGAGGAAGAAGGTAGCCACCGTGGGAAATGAAGAAAGGAATGAGAGAATGAGGAAATGAGTTTGCTTTTGTTAGTTTTAGATATTTAAGTAAAGTAATAGTGTTTTACTTTATCAATTTCTATCTTATCAATTTAACAAAGGGATGACTCATTCCCTTTTGAGGAAACCGGCCCCAAATAGTAGCAAGGGGTATTTTAGACTTTATTAGTCAATTGTCTCACTTATAACATTATATGTTACAAACTAGTTATAAAAATCACTATTCACCAAAACAAGGCACATAGAAGTGAAATTTTTGATTTCCCATTGATATAGCCACCCAAATGTGATACTATATAGTACACATGTTAATTAAGAGTAATGATGGACATTTAGCCATTCAAAACTCATTTACAAGACAATTTTTCAAAAACGTGCTTTAAGACTCCTTAAAGCACATTTTGCGTTTTAACTTGTTTTCAAGCTTGGTTTTCTTTAGTAATTGATTTAATATGTTCATTAACATATAAATAAGGCATAGGTATGACCATTAGGTCTTATACACCTTTATCCCAAGCTTAGAGCACATTTTGGCCCATATTGACCTTAAGGTATTTATTTGTGTTTTGTTTGGTTTCATTGTCTACCAAAGTTTCCTAAGGACTTAATGAGCCTTATAAAGTCATAATTAAACATTATCAAGTCTTGGTAGGCTCTTTGGGTCCTAACCAAGTTCACTCCAAGCTTAGAGCATGTTTTTGCTCAAACCATGTCTTAGTGTTTTATTGTTTTTACCATGGTTTAAATGGTTCATTTATGTTTCTAAGGCACTTTTTAGCCTTTAAATACCATAGTTTAACATTTACACAACATACCAAGGTTTGGGGTATTTCAATCTACCCCCCTTAAAAGAACTTCGTCCTCGAAGTTCACATTTCCTCGCATCATTGGGTTGGAATACGGGAATTACTTATAGCCATAAAACTTCCATTACCAACCACCCTTTACATCAACCTCGGACTTAATGGTCCGGGCAACATATCCACATTACACATAAAATATCATACTCACATGGTAACCTTGGACTTAATGGTCCGGGTACCTTCACCACACTTGCACTAACATAATATCCCTCAGACTCTTAGGTCTGGGTGACATAACCACATTTGGACTCGTAGGCCCGGGTAACACAACACCTTTAGACTCATAGGTCTTGATAGCATACACTTTAGGAGATCAAGGTCAAAATAACCTTTATCACACATACCAAACAACATGTCATAGCATGTATATCAAACAGAAATACCTTTTCCATCTCTCCATGGGCTCAAGTCCCATGTTGAGTACATATACACTGTGATCCCGCAGAACCCGGTCGCGATGGACACCTTCTGGTCCCCGTTCCTTTGGGAGATCAAAACATTCACTTAATTTTTTTAACATATGTACTTCTCATGTCACCGGTCCAAAGACAAAGGCTCTTACGTCCTCAGCTCGTGAGCAAGTACTACAAAAATATTCTTTACTAGGTTAAGTATAAGAAGATCTTTTATTCAAAATATTAATCGATTGTTTGAAAACACCCATTGAAAATCCTTTTGAAAACACCACACAACTCCAAGTCCAATTTATGCTCCTTGTATCTTCTCTTAACATGGTTATTTGTAATCACTTATAGGGAGCTTCAAGAATCATCCAACACTGATGTGATCAGCATCGGTGTTGAACTATCTTTCCACCCCAATTTGTGTTCGGCTTCCCTTGATCTCATGATAATCAAGTTTCACCTCCCACTTCATTTTCAACCAACAATTAATTCAAGCATATCCCATTTTCTATCTTTGAATCCTTCTAGTCATAATCATAACATCTCCAAGGGATAGAACTCCGTCTATCAATCATCATCCAAATCCAACTTAATTCAAGTTACCTAGGGAATTTAATTCTCACTAGGTTCTATGTCGGTCTCATACCCCTTCATAAATCACAACATTGTATATATATACATATATTTTTTTTTCAAAATACAATACATGGTTTACATCTATGCACCGTCGGGGTTTTAGTTCCCCGGGAGTTTCTTTACTCCCTTCCACTTGTACTCTCACACACCACTGTTAACAAGATAAACACACTTCCCACAATGGTATTCGCATCTTCTGTGCGCAATTACCACAATTTAACCACAAATAAATGCGTATGTTTATATAACACACGCGCCAATCATCATAACAAATCATTTTGTGCTATGCACAACCCAGTTCACGTACACTTGTACGGTAAAACACACTAAGTGGTTTTGCGCTCTACCCCCCTTAAAAGGGATTACGCCCACGTAATCAATCACTGAGCATTAGCTTAAAATGTTCTGCCGTCGTGAAGTGTTTTAACTTCCACGTGGTCTATTACACAATGGATTCTGATTAGAGGATCTTAACCATATTAGCGGTTTAGTTCCTAAACCAAGAATTCGCATTGGAGTTGTAACTCATAACCGGTTTCGGTCCTGGCCTGTAAGGCTTCTAGGCATTGATGACTAGCCATCCATTCATATTCACAATGTATATTCGGCATTTGATGCATGGGCTCACTGGCCTCTGTTGCGCCATTCTGATAATTATAGGGCTAGTTTGCCCCATTCGTTACTGTTATTGTATTGTACATCTCCAATGTATTACCCTTATCTTGGGAAGGATGGTTTCTCAACCGACGCATGGTATCTCTTACCCTGAGCGAATTCGGTGAGTTTCAAAACTTTCCATCCACTTCTCCAATAGCTTACAGCGTAAACTACTATGTAATTCACAATGATTGACTTGCTTCTACCGACTTACTGTCGGTTGAGATTGAGCTACTACCTAATGTGTAGTGCTCTCTCAGTTATTTCTCACACCTGGGGTATATCTCATACCGACCTTTAGTATTTAGTGTTACTGTAGTTATTTACTGTTAATCATGTCTCCACCTTTGGTTTTGTACATGTATTCTTTCATTCCTGCGGCCTTGCATTACCTATGCATCGGCCATTATAATATTATTCCTCCACAATTACCATGCCTCCTATCTCACTTGATCATTACTGCGCAAGAGCGATACCAAAACACTCAGTCATACAGAGTGCAGAGGCGTAAACTCTTGACAGTAAATCTCTCATGCGATTGCGATAGGAATTTTCACTGTGTTTCACTGAAATCCTTATCACCTAACACTTGCCACCGGCTTACTGCTCGGTTCGTTTGCTATCACTTACTGTTGTATCTCCACTGGGGTTAACTCACAACTCTGCTTACTCACCATTTATCATCTAACAATACTCATACAACGGTCGCTTATTGTGCACCGTGTCCTTACTCATTATATAACATCAACTTATACTGCATCCGCTATTATATTAGCTTCCGCCATTACACTGGGTTTATCTGGCCACTTATTTGGCTGATTTTTTTTTTGAATACCCTATTTTTTTTAGCTTTCATGTTCCTTGAGCGTTGTTCGCTACTCATTTAGCATCACACACCTATGGTGGTCGCTATCAAACTTATTACTCTTCCTGTGTACACAACTGGTACGAGCACTTCTTTTCGTATTATTTATTCAAATCATCCTGGGGTAATAACATCGTGGTCCATCCTCCACATATTTCTTGAACTTGGTCCACACAACTACCGCTCTCGCGGTCTCACAATATCGAGAGGTATCCCCACTCTTAATGCAGTGGTTCGCTTACCACTTTATCCACTTATACAACATAAACTTCTACAATCAATCGAATTTATATAACATATCTTGCTTATGGCTTATAAGCCTTATTTGCCTTGAGCTGGGCTCATTGTAGGCTGTCTCAACATGTACTTCTCTATACCATATTACCTGGTTAGAGGTTGTATTGGCATCCATGACAAGGTTGTTGCATCACATTTCCTTTCATGGGATGTCCCTTAGGATTGTCAGTTCGTCTCCTGACAACTTATGTCTAAACTGGGTGTTAATTTCAACCCTTGTGTTTCAATTATATTGCTTCATCCTACATGTTTAATCCGAATACCCCTCAAGGACTGCTCCTGGGGTTACTAACATATGCCATTACATCTGGCTTGCACTCATGGGTACATTCCGTTAGCCACGCCTTTTTGCGTTCTTCACTGGTTATTATCTTCTTCTTGTAAAGATCAACATTTCCTGATAGTGCAGGTACTCATTCTGGGAGTTTCACCCCGTCCATTGCACATTAATGTGTCCACATTAGGCATCTGCCTTGCCCTGCTTTCCAGCTATCATGTTTATCCCTGGGGATCCTTAAGTCATATATGCTGTCTTTACATTCAGTTAGTGCACTTCGCACCTCCTGACTCTTAAACATTTCCTTGAAAGGAATTCACTAATTCCTTTAATCTCGTTAACTTAACTGAGTTCCTTAACTTCAATCATTCCTTGCAATCTCTAGCTCTTGTTTGATTTATAGTGCTGACCGTAGACGGAGTCGACTACTTCCCGTGTTCTGGATTCTACTCGTATACATATATGGGGTATCGTACTGATACATTACTACTTACCCAACTAACCTATAAGTAGGTCTGTCAGGCCCACATGCTCCTATCGGAGTGCGGTCGTCCCACAACACAGTTGGTACACTTGTAGTGTCCGTCACACGCCTAGGTGAAGTATTCTGTTGTCAACTCCCTTATATTGTCCTGTGACAATATTCATTCCTTGCTTCCCGAACTTAATCGAGGGAAGGTTTATCCACTGTTGTATCCTTGTCAATTGCCCCTGGTTTCACTGGTTTGGTTTAAAAGAAGGTCGGAAGAAGTGTTGGTTTGAAAGAAAATCTGGTTTTGAAAAGAAAGGGTTTGAATAAATCTGGGTTTGAAAGAAAATTTTCATGGTTTCACAACATCTTCTTACCTTAGCCAAGTCTAGCTTCTTGCTGACTGGTGTGTTCACAATTACAGAGGTTAGGCTAACAGACCCTTCCACTGTTATGACAATCACATTTAACTTTATGGTACTTTTCCAAGTACTTGTAGTGGTTATGAATTTCCCGAATAGCCCTGTTATAGCAGCACTTGCTATGGCAAGTGCGCCATGCTAACTGTCTATCGGTTCAAAGCATACCAGTTGTGGTATTGTTTTTACCCATATTGTCATCAGTGGCCTTGTTGGCCCTCACTGATCTTACGACCTTGATAAATACTCCTCTAGGTAACTTCTCACTGTTTTCACATGATAATCATTAACTAGGGTGTTTCCCATTCTGGGAGACCCCTTTGTCTTAGTATTATATTCACCTTGTAGCCCGTTCCACGTATTTGTCGTGGTTACTGAGACTTGTCTCTTGTTTGGGCACTACGTTATAGTTCCGTAATTGGTTGGTACACCGTTGGTGTATTATTTATCAACTGTGGTTCCGTAGACACTCGTCTCGGGTTTTATTAATCCATTTCTTGCATGTTGCACGGTTGGTGCGTTGCAAGCTGGTTGTTCTCGACTGCTCAGCATGTCGACCCAGGTTGCCGGAAATTCTATTCTTCTGTACACTGATTCTTCGCTCTTCGCTACGAAATGCGGTTAACACTGTTTAGATGGGGACCGTCTCCGGGATTCCCAGTTTTCGGGATCTACCGTATGATAGGTTCTCCGTACCCTAAAGGTATTTAATAACAGCCAGATCGGGTATTCCCGAGTATGAGAGTGGACTTCCATCTCTCTGGCGTTGTTTCCCAAGTTATATAACAGGGATTGTGGAGGGTGGGACGGATATAGTAGGTTTCCAGTATTCACTGGTAGTTCCTTACTAGCGTATCTCTCACGCTATCACTCAACCCTTAACCCAAAGTACTTAAATCCTAACTCGGTACTTCCTAAGCTCGGTAATTCAGTCATCAGAGCGATACTTCGCTCTGTACCACTTTTTTGTAACACCCAACCACCACCGTACACTAACATCAATCTGCACGGAAATCTCAACTCATCACTTACTTAATTCAATGGTGTACCGCCGTTAACC
This sequence comes from Limonium bicolor, assembly GCA_023374045.1. Lineage (NCBI taxonomy): Eukaryota > Viridiplantae > Streptophyta > Magnoliopsida > Caryophyllales > Plumbaginaceae > Limonium > Limonium bicolor. Next base: position 281,227,708 of record CM041782.1, on the reverse strand, counting down.
ACCACGTGGCTAACAAGGCTAATACATATACATTTGTACGGTTTGATGGACTAGATTCCCGAGCAACTACATAATACAATCCTCATTCCATTTTCAACATTTATTATATACATACATTCCCACTGTACCGAGTATTTACAAACTAATGCCGATAACAATTTCGGTCTTACTACGCTTACAGTGCTTACGCCATTTAGATGGCTACCCATGTATAAACATCTACCCCGTCCTACTCTCGAACGCTTCCAGCTCCTTGTACCTGAAATAGAAAGAGAGAAAGGGTGGCCCCAAGGGGCTCAGCACCTTGCTGGTATGGTAATCCCGCAGCCCACATGCTACCGGGCCACGCACAACTAATTGTCGTCTTAGCATGCAGTTGATTATTTTTAAATCATGCATACAAGCCATAAACACACACATAATATTTCGCCTCAATGGGCTCAACCAATAACCAACACATCCACACTTAACCAACCATCCAATGGTTCCTCAAACCCTAGAGTGGCTCTCCTCTAAAACGGAGCTACTTCCTTAACGAACGACATGTACCCATTAATCGGGTCCTTAAACGCCTCTTGTCACAACCTAGGATTCATTTCCATGATCCACACACTCCATATCATACAACATATCTCATTTCTCACATAATACAACATAACAACACCTTTCTTATTTCGACGTACATATGATGACATCGCATCCATTTCAAAAACATCCATATATATATATACCATAGCATAGCAAGGGAATTTGCATAGCACCATAACGTTACATAACACCATAAAATCGGTTCTCACAAGGAACCTTCCACCATAGTTAGTATACCGTGAGCCTAGGGATTTTTGCCAATCCCATGTTAAGCTCGTTACCAACCTCGTTACCGTCCAGTTATATAGAACGGTTAACTTATACCCAAGGTGTGTCGGATATAGTGATCCCAAGCACACCGAAATAACATTCGTATGCCCCTGTGGCCCGACGTGAGTCAGTAACTAGCTTTGGATAAGCTAAGGGAAGGTAGAAACCAAATTGGAATACCACCTATACATACACCAAGAGAGCCGAACTGGATTTGATATCGACTCCCGTCCATCACACGCGTGGCCGGAACAACCGGACTCCTCACCCCCCGTTAGTACATATATACTTATAAATAAGTAGTTAGAGATCCATTATGGAGCCTACCACATCCACACCATTCGGTATCATAACCGAGTTAAGCACACAAGGGAGGTTCACACACTTGCATACAACACAATATCCAACTAACTCACGCATCCGTGGTTAGAACGTTCCCAAGGTTTGGGTCGTTAACTCCGTATACCGATCACTCATGTGTCCCTAGTTTTGGTTAGCTAAGGTGTAACACATACTTGAGGTTAAATGGTATCGGAGGCCAAATTCGCCACATAAATGAATTACTGTAAACTCATTACATGTTTTAATCTTACAAGGTGGCAAACACTCAGAAAAACATATTGGCATACAAGCCGGTGTAATCCGGTAGGACACAGGTTGCAAGAAAACCATACCTGTCACCGGAGTCCACTTTACCACGTCCACTTATGTTCCTCGAGCGATTCTCGAACAACTGTTAACATCACATGTGTTTTTATTAACATCGGGGTTTGCTTGATTATTTACTGTCTAATGCTTATACTTATCCCCGCTAACTTAGTTACATAACTTAACATTTTTAACTTGTTTTTACCCTCACATTTTAATACAACTTTTTCACCCACCTAATTGCCATTAAAACTCACCTAACATGTCCTTAACAACCTTAAAACATCTTCACCTATCAATCCCCATCATTACACATCATTTCCATACCTTAAAACACAATTTTGGTCCATACAGTGCCTTGTCCGAACTTGTGTCCGGACTTCCCAAGTTCGGACACAAGCCGCGACCTAATACTGAAACCATACACCGTCCGAACTTGTGTCCGGACTTCCCAAGTTCGGACACAGTTCGAGAATGAGAAAATCCTTTACCCAACAGAGCCTGTCCGAACTTCCATGTCCGGACGGAAGTTCGGACACGGCAAAACATTCAATTTCCAAGTCTTTAAACACTTAACCAATTTCACCAAACTTCTCCTAAAGCCTCATAATGTTTCCTAACATCATTTGGCACATCAACACACCTTTAGCCATGTGCTAAGCTCTTTAAATCTCTCACCAAAACCATCTTATCATTCACAAATTTCTTACAAAATTCCTAGCACTTGGAATGTTTTCTCCTTAAGATTTCTAGGTGGTATTTCACCTATAGTGACCTCTACACTAAAATGCTTCTTCACCTTCATAACATCATCTCCCAAGCATCTCCTCTTACTAACCAAATCCTCTTTTCACAACTTTTGAATTCCTTACTCAAAACCCTTACCTAAACACCATTCCCTCCTTATCCATCAACATTACCTAAACCTTAAACAAACTTCTCCAAGACTTAAATACATTCTCAAAACATTCATTGGATTTCTAGAACTTCCAAGACAGTGCCTAAATCCTTATAGCACCTTAGAACACCTTAATGCAAGTTTTCTTCCTTAGTGAAGCATGTATCCATTCCTAACAATTCCTAGTTCACCCAAGTTCATTTAAGCACTTAAAACTCCTTATACATTTTACAAATTTTGCCATGGGTTCTCTTAGCACATCATCATTCCAAAACTCATAGTTTTCACCATTAAGCACTCACGAGCACCTAAATCCATCAAGAACATTATCACTCACAAAATTTCACCAACTTTACACTACATCACAATATAGTGCATAATTAAACTTGCTTGGCACTTAGGCCCTTAAATAACATGGCTCTTAGGCCCTTAAATTGTATAATCCTTAAACACTGAATTTCCCACATAAATAATGCCTTTGACCTGCAAATACATACACCAATACATATGTTCTTTTACTAGTCTCCTTGAGAACACTTTACTAGGTCATTCACCATTTGCTCTTTAGGTAGTTTTAACAAGCATTATAAGCTTATTTCTCCTAAGGCATTAAACCACATTAAGATAGCATATTTACCTCTTTTCCTCCCAAATTTCTTTCTTTTCCTTACAAAACTGGTAAGGCATTTGGTTCCTTGCCAACAACTAAACAATATACCAACATTGAAATGAGTATATAAGCTTTAAGCTTTATCTCATTGTAAACCCTAGTTACATATATTGTTTTAACACATCAAGGTAATTGTTTTACCTTTGAATGGAAAGAGAGCTTGAATGAGTATCAAGAGAGGACTCCTCCTAGCCCTTGGAAGATTTAAATGAAGCTAAAACAAGACAAGAGAAGACACCATTACAAGGTGCATTTTCGGTCAACACCAAAAATGAATGAAATGGAGTTTTCTTTGGTTTTTCCTTACCTTGAAGCAAAGGTGATCAACAAGGCATAAAAATATTAGCTCAAGCTCCTTCCATGGAAGTTCTCCTTGGCACCGAAATGGTGGTTTTGATGATTTGAAAAGATAGGAATGAAGAGCTTGCTCCAACTAAGAGAACGGTAGTCCCGGAATTAAATTCGGAGCATGGAGTCATAAGTTACAAGTGAAGAAGGGTGAAGAATGACATGGTTCTGTTGGAAACCGATGGAGAGAGGAGGAAGAAGGTAGCCACCGTGGGAAAAGAAAAAGGAGAGAATGAGGAAATGAGTTTGCTTTTGTTAGTTTTAGATATTAAGTAAAGTGTTGTTTTACTTTATCAATTTCTATCTTATCAATTTAACAAAGGGATGACTCATTCCCTTTTGAGGAAACCGGCCCCAAATAGTAGCAAGGGGGTATTTTAGACTTTATTAGTCAATTGTCTCACTTATAACATTATATGTTACAAACTAGTTATAAAAATCACTATTCACCAAAAACAAGGCACATAGAAGTGAAATTTTGATTTCCCACTGATATAGCCACCCAAATGTGATACTATATAGTACACATGTTAATTAAAGAGTAATGATGGACATTTAGCCATTCAAAACTCATTTACAAGACAATTTTTCAAAAACGTGCTTTAAGACTCCTTAAAGCACATTTTGCGTTTTAACTTGTTTTCAAGCTTGGTTTTCTTTAGTAATTGATTTAATATGTTCATTAACATATAAATAAGGCATAGGTATGACCATTAGGTCTTATACACCTTTATCCCAAGCTTAGAGCACATTTTGGCCCATATTGACCTTAAGGTATTTATTTGTGTTTTGTTTGGTTTCATTGTCTACCAAAGTTTCCTAAGGACTTAATGAGCCTTATAAAGTCATAATTAAACATTATCAAGTCTTGGTAGGCTCTTTGGGTCCTAACCAAGTTCACTCCAAGCTTAGAGCATGTTTTTGCTCAAACCATGTCTTAGTGTTTTATTGTGTTTTACCATGGTTTAAATGGTTCATTTATGTTTCTAAGGCACTTTTTAGCCTTTAAATACCATAGTTTAACATTTACACAACATACCAAGGTTTGGGGTATTTCATGTGATCCTAGACTCAGTTAACTAAGGTTAACACTGCCGAGGTTGAATGGTATCGGAGTTGAACACGCCACATATATGAATTACTGTAAACTCATTACATGTTTTATCTTACAACGTGGCAAACATACAGAAAAACACATTGGCATACAAGCCGGTGTAATCCGGTAGGACACAGGTTGCAAGAAAACCATACCTGTCACCGGAGTCCACTTTACCACGTCCACTTACGTTCCTCGAGCGATTCTCGAACAACTGTTAACATCACATGTGTTTTTATTAACACCGGGGTTTGCCTGATTTTAATGTCTAATGCTTAACTTTCCCCGTTAACTTAGTTACATAACTTTACATTTTAACTTGTTTTACTTTTACATTTTGATTCAACTTTTCACCCACTTAATTGCCATTTAAAACTCACCTAACAAGTCCTTAACAACCTTATAACATCATTACCTACCAATCCCCATCACCACATATCATTTCATAACCTTAAACCATGTTTTTGGTCCGACCGGACTTGCCGACCGGACTTACCCAAGTCCGGTCGATTCCAGAACACATTTCCGTCAAAATTTTTCTACTCCGACCGGACTTGTAAGTCCGGTCCTATGTCCGGTCCATTCCAGAAAGTTTCTTCCCTTTGTAAATTTAGCCCGACCGGACTTGGCAAGTCCGGTCCATTCCAGAAGCTAATTCTCGCAGGGTAAACTGGGCCCGACCGAACTTGCAAGTCCGGTCGCAAGTCCGGTCTGCCCCAAATCCTTGTTTTCCTTTTCACATTCAACTCCAAACTTCACCCCATATGACCTAGTACTCCCTAACCTCATTTGGGCACTTCAAACACACCTTTATCCATGTGATAAACTCTTTAAATCACTCACCAAAACCATTTTATCATTCACAAACTTCTTACAAGGTTCCTAGCACTTGTGATGTTTTCTCCTTGATTTATAAGTGGTAGTTCACCAATAATGACCACTACACCAAGGTGCTTCCTCTACACCTTAACATCTTCTCTCAACTCCTTTTCTTACTAACTAAACCTCCTTTTTACATCTTACCTAAACATCACTTATTCCTTGGATATCCACATTACCTACACCTTAAGCAAACTCCTCAAAGACTTAAATACATCCTCAAAACACACATTGAATTCCTAGAACTTCCAAGATAACACCTAAATCCTTGCATCACTATAAATCACCTTAACATATGTTTTCTTCTCACGTAGACATTTATTCACCTTTAACACTTCCTAGTTCAACAAGACTTATTTAGAACACTTAGAACTTCTTACACATCTTCCCAAATTTGGCCATAGCTTCTCTAGTATATACCCACATCCAAACACTTAGGTTTTTACCTTAATTCATTCAAGAACACCTAAAATCCATCAAGAACATTTTTACACACAAACTTCACACATTAAGCACTACATCACAATATAGTGCATAACTTAAATTGCTTGGCACTTAGGCCCTTAAATAACATGGCTCTTAGGCCCTTAAGTTGCATAAACCTTAAACACTGAATTTCCCACATAAGTAATGCCTTTGACCTGCAAAACACACACCAAGACATATGTTCTTTTACTAGTCTCCCTGAGAACACTTTACTAAGTCATTCACCATTTGCTCTTTAGGTAGTTTTAACAAGCATTATAAGCTCATTTCTCCTAAGGCATTAAACTACATTGAGATAGCTTGTTTACCTCTTTTCCTCACAACTTCTTTCTTGTTTCCTTGTAAAACCGGTAAGGCATTTGGTTCCTTGCCAACTACTAAACATTATACAAACAACATAATGAGTATTCAAGCTTTAAGCTTCATCTCATTGTAAACCCTAGGTTTACATTATATCAAAAACATTAATGTAGTTGTTTTACCTTAATCTTTGAAGGGTGTTTGAATATCTATGAAGAGAGGACTCCACCTAGTCCTTGAAAGATTCAAATGGAGCTAGAAACAAGGCAACACAAGGAGCTCCATCAATGAATATTTTCGGTTACACACAAAACATGGAGGAAATTTGATTTTTCTTTGAGATTCCTTACCTAGGAGCAAAGGAGATCAATAATATGTGGAAAGACAAGCTCAAGCTCCATCAATTGTGATTCTCCATGGCACCAAAATTGAGCTCTTGAAGATTTGAAAAGGTAGAAGTGTAGAGCTTGACCTAACTAAGACAAATATGGTCTTAGAATTTGATTTGGAGCATGGAGTTGGATTTGGCAAGGAAATGAAGATGGAGAAGAGAGGGGCTGTAGCAAGTCGTAAATGGAGGAAGGGAGGAGATGAAGAAACCGTGTGAAATGAGAGAAGAGAAGGAAATGAGAAAGTAAGTTTGCTTTTGGAGATATTTATGTTATAAAGCAAAATAGTACTTTACTTTAAGCTTTACTTACTTATTTGATTTCTTTTACATATTGGTGACTCACACCATGAAAAAACCGGCCCCCATATACTTAGGAGGGTATAATAGTCTTTGTTGACCAACTTAATTACTTATAACATTATATGTTACAAACTAGCTTATAAAAATCACTATTCACAAAAACAAGGCACATAGAAGTGAAATTTTTGATTTCCCATTGATCTAGCCACCCAAATGTGATACTATATAGTACACATGTTAATTAAAGGGTAATGATGGACATTTAGCCATTCAAAACTCATTTACAAGACAATTTTTCAAAAACGTGCTTTAAGACTCCTTAAAGCACTTTTTGTGTTTTAACTTGTTTTCAAGCTTGGTTTTCTTTGGTAATTGATTTAATATGTTCATTAACATATTATAAGGTATAGGTATGACCATTAGGTCTTATACAAATTTATTCCAAGCTTAGAGCACATTTTGCTCTTATTGACTTTAAGGTATTTCCTTGTGTTTTATTTGGTTTCATTGTCTACCAAAGTTTCCTAAGGACTTAATTAGCCTTATTAAATCATAATTGAATATTATTAATTCTTGGTAGGCTCTTTGGGTCCTAACCAAGTTCACACATAGCTTAGAGCATGTTTTTGCTCAAACCGTGTCTTAATGCTTTATTGCATTTTACTATGATTAAAATTGTACACTGATGTTCCTAAGGCACTTTTAGCCTTTATATAACATAGTTTTATATTTAAACCACATATCAAGGTTTGGGGTATTTCAATCTACCCCCCTTAAAAGAACTTCGTCCTCGAAGTTCACACTTTCCTCACATCATTTGATTTGAACACAAAATCACTTGGAAATAAACTTCCATAACCAACACACTTTACATCACACCTCGGACCTAATGTTCCGGGCAACACATTCACATCCACACATAACATAACATATCCACATGATAACCTCGGACTTTATGGTCCGGGTATCTTAACAACACTTACACATACATAACAACCCCTTGGACTCACTGGTCTTGGGTAACATCACAACATTTGGACACATAGGTCCCCATAACATAACAGTCTTCAGACACATAGGTCTATGTAACACAACACATTTAGACTCATAGGTCTTAATAGCATACACTTTTAGAACTCGAGGTCAAAATAGCATTTATTACACATACCACACAACATGTCATCGCATGTATAACAATCAAAAATATCTTTGATATACAGTGATCCCGCAGAACCCGGTCGCGATGGACACCTTCCGTCCCCGTGCCTTTGGGAGATCAAAACAATCACTTAAATTTAAAATTTCCTTGTGAGGTTAAGTAACAGAACTTTAATTATGTAAAGTATCTATCAACGTTTTATAAATACCAACTGAAAATCCTTTTGAAACACACACAACTCCAAGTCCAACTTAAGCTCTTTGCTTCTTTCCTTAGCGTGGTTATTTGTGACCACTTATAGGGAGCTTCAAGAATCATCCAACCCTGATGTGATCAGCATCAGTGTAGAACTATCCTTCCACTCCAATTTGTGTTCGGCTTCCCTTGATCACATGCAAATCAAGTTCCACCTCCCACTTCATTTTCAAGCATCAATTAAATCACTCATTTCCAATTTTCTATCTTTTAAATCATTCTAATCATGATCATAACATCTCCAAAGGATAGAACTCCGTCTATCAGTTATTTCCATGCACTTTTAATGTTGTTACCTAGGGAATCTTATTCTCACTAGGTTCTATGTCAGTTTCGTATTCTTTCATGGATCACTATATAGTATATATATACATATATATTTTATCAAAATACAACACACCATTTCACATTTATACACTGTCGGGGCTTTTGTTCCCCCGGGAGCTTCTCTACTCCCCACACTTGTACTATCACACACAACTGTTAACAAATACACACACTTATCACAATGGTATTCGCATCTTCTGTGCGCAATTACCACAATTAAACCATGAATGAATGTGTATGTTTACGTAACACACACACCAATCATCAAAACAATAATATAATTTTGTGCTATGCACAATATAAATCACATACACTACGTACATTTGTACGGTAATATACACTAAGTGGTTTTGCGCTCTACCCCCCTTAAAAGGGATTACGCCCACGTAATCAATCACTAAACATTGGCTTATAGTGTTCTGCCGTCGTGAAGTGTTTTAACTTCCACGCGGTCTATTACACAATGGATTCTGATTAGAGGATCTTAACCATATTGGTGGTTTAGTTTCTAAACCAAGAATTATCATTGGAGTTTGCTTAAACTCTTAGTTGGTTTCGATTCTGGCCTGTGAGGCTTCTAGGCGTTAATAAGTAGCCATTCACTCGTGTTCACCATGTACATTCAACACTTGAATCACTGGCTCACTAGTTTCTGCTGCGAAACTCTAGTAACTGTAGAGCTTAATTGCTCCATTTGTTATTCTTACTGTATTGTATATCCCCAAATGTCACCTTTATCTTGGTAACAATGGTTTCTCAACCGACACGCGTGGTATCTCTTACCGTTAGCGAATTCGGTGAGTTATAAACTTTCTATCTACTTCCATAACGATTTACTGTGTATACAGCTATGTATTTCACAATGATTGACTTGTTCCCTTCCGACTTACTGTCGGTCGAGATTGAGCTACTACCTAGTGTGTAGTGCTCTCTCAGCTATTTACAACATTTGGGGTATATTCCATACCGATATTTGGCAGCTAGTGCTACTGTAGTCACTTACTGTTAATCATATCTCCACATTTGGTTTTGTACAAGTACTCTTTATTGGTGTGGCCTTGCATTTCCTATGCATCGGCCATTATAACATTATTCCTCTATAATTAACATGTTTCCAATTCCTAGCTATCCCATTCGATCATTACTGCGCAAGTGCAATACCAAAACACTCAGTCATACAGAGTGCAGAGGCGTAAACTCTTGACAGTAAATCTCTTATGCGATTCGCCATGGAGTTCACACTGAGTTCCTTATCACATAGTACCGACCATTGGCTTATTGCCCAGTCTGTTTAACATCACTTATCTTGCATCTCCACTGAGTTTAACTCATAACTGGTCTTATCTGTTACATTATCGTTTAACAACATTTACACAACGGTCGCTTGTTGCGCACCGTGCTCTTACTCCCTGTATAACATCAGCTTATATCGTATCTACTGTCACCTCAACTTCCACACATAAACTTACATTATTCACATTATGGTTCATCCCTCCTTTGGATGACTACTAAATGCTCCTTGAGCATCGATCATTCGAGTCACAAGCCGGCATTATTCAGCCAGGTGCTTCACTTTATACACCGTACTACTAAGCTAACTGCTCTCTTTCAATAATAACGTTGTCCATCCTTAACATATTTCTTGAACTTGATTCACATAACTACCGCTCCTGCGGTCTCACAACATCGAGAGGTATCCCCACTCTTAATGCAGTGGTTCGTTTACCACTCTATTTACTTATATTACATAAACTTCTGCTATTAATCAAACTTACATAACATATCTTGCTTGTGGCTTATAAGCCTTATCGTCTTGAGCTGCGCTCGTTGTAAGCTGTCCACATTCATTTATTCCTCTGTGCAACATTTCATGATTTGGATATTATATTGGGCTCCATGACAAGTCGTTGCATCACGTTTCCTTTCATGGAATTCCCCTTAGGTTTGTCAGTCCGTCTCCTGGCAACTTATGTCTAAACTGGGTGTTAGTTTCAACCCTTGTGTTTCTGTCATGCATTTCATTCAACAATTGTTGATGCGAACACCCTCAAGGATTGCTCCTGGGTGTTGTTAAGTTATGCCTTTACATCTAGTTCACACTTATTGGCACATTCCGTTAGCCACGCCGTTTGCGTTCTTAAATGGCTTATTATCTCCTTCTGTGAAGATCAACATTTCCTGATAGTGTAGGTACTCATTCTGGGAGTTTCATCCCGTTCATTGCACGCTAATGTGTCCACATCAGGCATCTGCCTTGCCATGCATAGGCTGGGTCTCCGTTCCAGCTAACATGTTTATCCCTAAGGATCCTTAAGACATATGTGATGTCTTTACATTCAGTTAGTGCACTTCGCACCTCCTGACTCTAGCATTCGTTGAAAGGAATTCACTAATTCCTTAGTCTCGTTACTTAACTGGGTTCCTTTCTTCAACCATTCATGGTAATCCTTAGCTATTGTTTGACTTATACTGCTGACCGTAGAACGGAGAGTCGACTACTTCCCGTGTTTCGGACTCCACTCGTATACATATGTGGGGTACCATACTGGTACATTGCTACTTCCACCCACTAACCCATAAGTGGGTCTGTCAGGCCCACAAGCTCCTATCGAGTGCGGTTCGTCCACAATTCAGTTGGTACACTCGTAGTGTCCGTCACATCCTATGAAGTATTCTGTTGTCAACTCCCTTATATTGTCCCGTGACATATTCATTCCTTACTTCCCGAACTTAATCGAGGGAAAGTTTATCCATTGTCGTATCCTTGTCAACGTCCTCGGTTTTACTGGTTTGGTTTAAAAGAAGGTTTGAAAGAAGTGTTGGTCTGAAAGAAGATCTGGTTTTGAAAAGAAAAGGGTTTGTATAATCTGGGTTTAAAGAAAAATTTTCATGGTTTCACAACATCTTCTTACCTTAACCAAGTCGCTTCTTGCTGACTGGTGTACTTCCAATTACAGAGGTCAGGCTGTTAAGCCCTTCCATGGTTATATGTTCACCTTAACTTCGTGGTACTTTACTAAGTACTTGTAGTGGTTATAAATTTCCCGAACAGCCCTGTTATAGCAGCACTTGCTATTGGCAAGTGCGCCATGCTAATTGGCTATCGGTTTAACACATACTGGTTATGGTATTGTCTTTACCCATACTGTCAACATGGCCTTGTTGGCCCTCACTGATCTTAACTGCCTTGATAATACTCTTCTAGGTGACTTCTCACTGTCTTCACCATACTGTCAACAGTGGCCTTGTCTAGTATTGTATTCTCTTCGTAGCCCGTTCCACGCATTGTCGTGGTTACTGAGACTTGTCTCTTGTTTGGGCACTACGTTGTAGTTCCCTTGTCGGTTGGTATAACGTTGGTGTATTATTTATCAACTGTGGTCCCGTAGACACTCGTCTCGGGTTCCATTAATCCATTTCCTGCCTGTTGCACGGTCGGTGGCGTTGCAAGCTGGTTGTTCTCGACTGCTCAGCATGTCGACCCAGGTTGCCGGAAATTCTATTCTCTTATACACAAATCCTTCATTCTTCGCTATAAATGCGGTTGACATTGTTCAGATGGAGACCGTCTCCGGGATTCCCAGTTTTCGGATCTACCGTGTGACAGTTCTCCCCGTACCTTTAGAGGTACTTAATAACAGCCAGATCGGGTTTTCCCGATAGAGAGGACTTTCATCCCTCTGGCGTTCTTTCCCAAGTTATAAAACAGGGATTGTGGAGGGTGGGATGGATATTGTAGGCTTCCAGTACACACTGGTATTCCTATCTAGCGTATCTCTCACGCTATCACTCAACCCTTACCCAAAGTACTAAATCCTAATCGGTACTTTCCTAAGCTCGGTAATTCAGTCATCAGAGCGATACTTCGCTCTGATACCACTTTTTGTAAACCACACATCCAACATAACACACTTACAATAAACTGCAGCGGAAAACAACCTCATCACATACTATTCTCGTTGGTGTTACACGCCGTTAGCCACCCACGTGGCTAACAAGGCTAATACATACACATTGTACGGTCTGATGGGCTAAATTCCCGAGTGACTACACTTACTATCCCTTTCCATTAACACAACAACAACGTACACCTTTCAACTATACGAGTATTTATAAACTGATGCCGACAACAATTTCGGTTTACTACCACCTACTGTGTACATACACTTAATGATTACCATGTACAACGACTACCCGTCCTACTCTCGAACGGCTTCCAGCACTTCATACCTGAAATAGGAAAAGAAGAGAAAGGGTGGCCCCCAAGGGGCTCAGCACCTTTGCTGGTATGGTAATCCCGCAGCCCACATGCTACGGGCCACGCACAACTACTTGTCGTCTTAGCATGCGGTTGATTATATTAAATCATGCATGTAACAGTGAACACACAATCACATAACATTCGCCTCAACGGGCTCAACAAACGGATAATATATCTTACTTAATAAGTCACTCATGGTATTCATCATCCCTAGAGTGTTCCTCCTCTAATGGAGCTACTTCCTTAATAGACGACACATACCTTAAATCGGGTTATCCTTAAACGCCTCTTATCAAAACTGGGAATCATATCCATGATCCACATACTCCACATTATACAACCTACAACATACACTACATACAACACTTAACAACACTTTGCACGTTTTCACGTGCAAAACATAATACCGCAATAGTTATTGCATCTCAACAAAAATACATAACATAACGGGAGTGGTTCTCTTAGGAACCGACCCAAACATTGTTTATACACTGGTGAGCCTAGAGAATGTTGCCAGTCTCATGATAAGCTCGTTATACAATAACAACAACACTCATTACCGTCCTAATAGTTGGACGGAGAGTAACTTAAGTTAAGGCGGTTCGGGTTTGGAGGCCCCCGAACACACCACACAAAACATGTTCCCCCTAAACCGAACATAAGTCAGAATAGCTAAGCTTTGGAATAAGCTAATGGGAGATCATAACCCGTGAGGGAAACAACCATAACAAAGAGAAGGGTAAGGCTAAGAAGGATACCCTCTCCCAAACAACGCGCGACCGGCCAAACCGGATTCCTCACCACTGTTAGTACATACTTACTTTCAGACATTAGTTAGAAACCCACTATGGAGTCTACCATAACTACTCACCATACAGTTATAACTGGGTTAAACACACAAGGGAGATCCCTACATTCACATACACATATCACACAATTAACACACGCATAGCCGTGGTTAGTACGTCCCATGGTTCGGGTCGTTTACTCCGAATACCGAACTCTCATGTGATCCCTAGACTCAGTTAACTAAGGTTAACACTGCCGAGGTTGAATGGTATCGGAGTTGAACACGCCACATATGATGAATTACTGTAAACTCATTACATGTTTTATCTTACAACGTGGCAAAAATACAGAAAAACACATTGGCATACAAGCCGGTGTAATCCGGTAGGACACAGGTTGCAAGAAAACCATACCTGTCCACCGGAGTCCACTTTACCACGTCCACTTACGTTCCTCGAGTGATTCTCGAACAACTGTTAACATCACATGTGTTTTTATTAACACCGGGGTTTGCCTGATTATTTAATGTCTAATGCTTAACTTTCCCCGTTAACTTAGTTACATAACTTTACATTTTAACTTGTTTTACTTTTACATTTTGATTCAACTTTTCACCCACTTAATTGCCATTTAAAACTCACCTAACAAGTCCTTAACAACCTTATACATCATTACCTACCAATCCCCATCACCACATATCATTTCATAACCTTAAACCATGTTTTTGGTCCGACCGGACTTGCCGACCGGACTTACCCAAGTCCGGTCGATTCCAGAACACATTTCCGTCAAAATTTTCTACTCCGACCGGACTTGTAAGTCCGGTCCTATGTCGGTCCATTCCAGAAAGTTTCTTCCCTTTGTAAATTCAGCACCTTTGCTGTATGGTAATCCCGCAGCCCACATGCTACCGGGCCACGCACAACTAATTGTCGTCTTAGCATGCAGTTGATTATTTTTAAATCATGCATACAAGCCATAACATACAACACATAATATTTCGCCTCAATGGGCTCAACCAATAACCAACACATCCACACTTAACCAACCATCCAATGGTTCCTCAAACCCTAGAGTGGCTCTCCTCTAAAACGGAGCTACCTCCTTAACGAACGACATGTACCCATTAATCGGGTTATCCTTAAACGCTTCTTGTCACAACCTAGGATTCATTTCCATGATCCACACACTCCATATCATACAACATATCTCATTTCTCACATAATACAACATAACAACACCTTTCTTATTTCGACGTACATATGATGACATCGCATCCATTTCAAAAAACATCCAATATATATATATACCATAGCATAGCAAGGGAATTTGCATAGCACCATAACGTTACATAACACCATAAAATCGGTTCTCACAAGGAACCTTCCACCATAGTTAGTATACCATGTGAGCCTAGGGATTTTTGCCAATCCCATGTTAAGCTCGTTACCAACCTCGTTTTACCGTCCAGTTATATAGAACGGTTAACTTATACCCAAGGTGTGATGTCGGATATAGTGATCCCAAGCACACCGAAATAACATTCGTATGCCCCTGTGGCCCGACGTGAGTCAGTAACTAGCTTTGGATAAGCTAAGGGAAGGTAGAAACCAAATTGGAATACCACCTATACATACACTAAGAGAGCCGAACTGGATTTGATATCGACTCCCGTCCATCACACGCGTGGCCGGAACAACCGGACTCCTCACCCCCCGTTAGTACATATATACTTATAAATAAGTAGTTAGAGATCCTTATGGAGCCTACCACATCCACACACCATTCGGTATCATAACCGAGTTAAGCACACAAGGGAGGTTCACACACTTGCATACAACAACAATATCCAACTAACTCACGCATAGCCGTGGTTAGAACGTTCCCAAGGTTTGGGTCGTTAACTCCGTATACCGATCACTCATGTGTCCCTAGTTTTGGTTAGCTAAGGTGTAACACATACTTGAGGTTAAATGGTATCGGAGGCCAAATTCGCCACATAAATGAATTACTGTAAACTCATTACATGTTTTAATCTTACAAGGTGGCAAACACTCAGAAAAACATATTGGCATACAAGCCGGTGTAATCCGGTAGGACACAGGTTGCAAGAAAACCATACCTGTCACCGGAGTCCACTTTACCACGTCCACTTATGTTTCCTCGAGCGATTCTCGAACAACTGTTACATCACATGTGTTTTTATTAACATCGGGGTTTGCTTGATTATTTACTGTCTAATGCTTATACTTTCCCCGCTAACTTAGTTACATAACTTAACATTTTTAACTTGTTTTACCCTCACATTTTAATACAACTTTTCACCCACCTAATTGCCATTAAAACTCACCTAACATGTCCTTAACAACCTTTTAAACATCTTCACCTATCAATCCCCATCATTACACATCATTTCCATACTTAAAACTACAATTTTGGTCCATACAGTGCCTTGTCCGAACTTGTGTCCGACTTCCCAAGTTCGACACACAAGCCGCGACCTAATACTGAAACCATACACACGTCCGAACTTGTGTCCGGACTTCCCAAGTTCGGACACAGTTCGAGAATGAGAAAATCCTTTACCCAACAGAGCCTGTCCGAACTTCCATGTCCGGACGGAAGTTCGGACACGGCAAAACATTCAATTTCCAAGTCTTTAAACACTTAACCAATTTCACCAAATTTCTCCTAAAGCCTCATAATGTTTCCTAACATCATTTGGCACATCAAAACACACCTTTAGCCATGTGCTAAGCTCTTTAAATCTCTCACCAAAACCATCTTATCATTCACAAATTTCTTACAAAATTCCTAGCACTTGGAATGTTTTCTCCTTAAGATTTCTAGGTGGTATTTCACCTATAGTGACCTCTACACTAAAATGCTTCTTCACCTTCATAACATCATCTCCCAAGCATCTCCTCTTACTAACCAAATCCTCTTTTCACAACTTCTTGAATTCCTTACTCAAAACCCTTACCTAAACACCATTCCCTCCTTATCCATCAACATTACCTAAACCTTAAACAAACTTCTCCAAGACTTAAATACATTCTCAAAACATTCATTGGATTTCTAGAACTTCCAAGACAATGCCTAAATCCTTATAGCACCTTAGAACACCTTAATGCAAGTTTTCTTCCTTAGTGAAGCATGTATCCATTCCTAACAATTCCTAGTTCACCCAAGTTCATTTAAGCACTTAAAACTCCTTATACATTTTACAAATTTCACCATGGGTTCTCTTAGCACATCATCATTCCAAAACTCATAGTTTTCACCATTAAGCACTCACGAGCACCTAAATCCATCAGAACATTATCACTCACAAAATTTCACCACTTTACACTACATCACAATATAGTGCATAATTAAACTTGCTAGGCACTTAGGCCCTTAAATAACATGGCTCTTAGGCCCTTAAATTGCATAATCCTTAAACACTGAATTTCCCACATAAATAATGCCTTTGACCTGCAAATACATACACCAATACATATGTTCTTTTACTAGTCTCCTTGAGAACACTTTACTAGGTCATTCACCATTTGCTCTTTAGGTAGTTTTAAACAGCATTATAAGCTTATTTCTCCTAAGGCATTAAACCACATTAAGATAGCATATTTACCTCTTTTCCTCCCAAATTTCTTTCTTGTTTCCTTACAAAACTGGTAAGGCATTTGGTTCCTTGCCAACAACTAAACAATATACAACATTGAAATGAGTATATAAGCTTTAAGCTTTATCTCATTGTAAACCCTAGTTACATATATTGTTTAAACACATCAAGGTAATTGTTTTACCTTTGAATGGAAAGAGAGCTTGAATGAGTATCAAGAGAGGACTCCTCCTAGCCCTTGGAAGATTAAATGAAGCTAAAACAAGACAAGAGAAGACACCATTACAAGGTGCATTTTCGGTCAACACCAAAAATGAAGGAAATGGAGTTGTTTTCTTTGGTTTTTCCTTACCTTGAAGCAAAGGTGATCAACAAGGCATAAAAATATTAGCTCAAGCTCCTTCCATGGAAGTTCTCCTTGGCACCGAAATGGTGGTTTTGATGATTGAAAAGATAGGAATGAAGAGCTTTGCTCCAACTAAGAGAACGGTAGTCCCGGAATTAAATTCGGAGCATGGAGTCATAAGTTACAAGTGAAGAAGGGTGAAGAATGACATGGTTCTGTTGGAAACCGATGGAGAGAGGAGGAAGAAGGTAGCCACCGTGGGAAATGAAGAAAGGAATGAGAGAATGAGGAAATGAGTTTGCTTTTGTTAGTTTTAGATATTTAAGTAAAGTAAATAGTGTTTTACTTATCAATTTCTATCTTATCAATTTAACAAAGGGATGACTCATTCCCTTTTGAGGAAACCGGCCCCAAAGTAGCAGGGGGTATTTTAGACTTTATTAGTCAATTGTCTCACTTATAACATTATATGTTACAAACTAGTTATAAAAATCTCTATTCACCAAAAACAAGGCACATAGAAGTGAAATTTTTTTTCCCACTGATATAGCCACCCAAATGTGATACTATATAGTACACATGTTAATTAAAGAGTAATGATGGACATTTAGCCATTCAAAACTCATTTACAAGACAATTTTCAAAAAACGTGCTTAAGACTCCTTAAAGCACATTTTGCGTTTTAACTTGTTTTCAAGCTTGGTTTTCTTTAGTAATTGATTTAATATGTTCATTAACATATAAATAAGGCATAGGTATGACCATTAGGTCTTATAAACCTTTATCCCAAGCTTAGAGCACATTTTGGCCCATATTGACCTTAAGGTATTTATTTGTGTTTTGTTTGGTTTCATTGTCTACCAAAGTTTCCTAAGGACTAATGAGCCTTATAAAGTCATAATTAAACATTATCAAGTCTTGGTAGGCTCTTTGGGTCCTAACCAAGTTCACTCCAAGCTTAGAGCATGTTTTTGCTCAAACCATGTCTTAGTGTTTTATTGTGTTTTACCATGGTTTAAATGGTTCATTTATGTTTCTAAGGCACTTTTTTAGCCTTTAAAACCATAGTTTAACATTTACACAACATACCAAGGTTGGGGTATTTCATGTGATCCTAGACTCAGTTAACTAAGGTTAACACTGCCGAGGTTGAATGGTATCGGAGTTGAACACGCCACATATATGAATTACTGTAAACTCATTACATGTTTTATCTTACAACGTGGCAAACATACAGAAAAACACATTGGCATACAAGCCGGTGTAATCCGGTAGGACACAGGTTGCAATAAAACCATACCTGTCACCGGAGTCCACTTTACCACGTCCACTTACGTTCCTCGAGCGATTCTCGAACAACTGTTAACATCACATGTGTTTTTATTAACACCGGGGTTTGCCTGATTATTTAATGTCTAATGCTTAACTTTCCCCGTTAACTTAGTTACATAACTTTACATTTTAACTTGTTTTACTTTTACATTTTGATTCAACTTTTCACCCACTTAATTGCCATTTAAAACTCACCTAACAAGTCCTTAACAACCTTATAAACATCATTACCTACCAATCCCCATCACCACATATCATTTCATAACCTTAAACCATGTTTTTGGTCCGACCGGACTTGCCGACCGGACTTACCCAAGTCCGGTCGATTCCAGAACACATTTCCGTCAAAAATTTTCTACTCCGACGGACTTGTAAGTCCGGTCCTATGTCCGGTCCATTCCAGAAAGTTTCTTCCCTTTGTAAATTCAGCACCTTTGCTGGTATGGTAATCCCGCAGCCCACATGCTACCGGGCCACGCACAACTAATTGTCGTCTTAGCATGCAGTTGATTATTTTTAAATCATGCATACAAGCCATAAACATACAACACATAATATTTCGCCTCAATGGGCTCAACCAATAACCAACACATCCACACTTAACCAACCATCCAATGGTTCCTCAAACCCTAGAGTGGCTCTCCTCTAAAACGGAGCTACTTCCTTAACGAACGACATGTACCCATTAATCGGGTTATCCTTAAACGCTTCTTGTCACAACCTAGGATTCATTTCCATGATCCACACACTCCATATCATACAACATATCTCATTTCTCACATAATACAACATAACAACACCTTTCTTATTTCGACGTACATATGATGACATCGCATCCATTTCAAAAACATCCAATATATATATATACCATAGCATAGCAAGGGAATTTGCATAGCACCATAACGTTACATAACACCATAAAATCGGTTCTCACAAGGAACCTTCCACCATAGTTAGTATACCATGTGAGCCTAGGGATTTTTGCCAATCCCATGTTAAGCTCGTTACCAACCTCGTTACCGTCCAGTTATATAGAACGGTTAACTTATACCCAAGGTGTGTCGGATATAGTGATCCCAAGCACACCGAAATAACATTCGTATGCCCCTATGGCCCGACGTGAGTCAGTAACTAGCTTTGGATAAGCTAAGGGAAGGTTGAAACCAAATTGGAATACCACCTATACATACACCAAGAGAGCCGAACTGGATTTGATATCGACTCCCGTCCATCACACGCGTGGCCGGAACAACCGGACTCCTCACCCCCCGTTAGTACATATATACTTATAAATAAGTAGTTAGAGATCCATTATGGAGCCTACCACATCCACACACCATTTGGTATCATAACCGAGTTAAGCACACAAGGGAGGTTCACACACTTGCATACAACAACAATATCCAACTAACTCACGCATAGCCGTGGTTAGAACGTTCCCAAGGTTTGGGTCGTTAACTCCGTATACCGATCACTCATGTGTCCCTAGTTTTGGTTAGCTAAGGTGTAACACATACTTGAGGTTAAATGGTATCGGAGGCCAAATTCGCCACATAAATGAATTACTGTAAACTCATTACATGTTTTAATCTTACAAGGTGGCAAACACTCAGAAAAACATATTGGCATACAAGCCGGTGTAATCCGGTAGGACACAGGTTGCAAGAAAACCATACCTGTCACCGGAGTCCACTTTACCACGTCCACTTATGATCCTCGAGCGATTCTCGAACAACTGTTAACATCACATGTGTTTTTATTAACATCGGGGTTTGCTTGATTATTTACTGTCTAATGCTTATACTTCTCCCGCTAACTTAGTTACATAACTTAACATTTTTAACTTGTTTTACCCTCACATTTTAATACAACTTTTCACCCACCTAATTGCCATTAAAACTCACCTAACATGTCCTTAACACCTTAAAACATCTTCACCTATCAATCCCCATCATTACACATCATTTCCATACCTTAAAACTACAATTTTGGTCCATACAGTGCCTTGTCCGAACTTGTGTCCGGACTTCCCAAGTTCGGACACAAGCCGCGACCTAATACTGAAACCATACACACGTCCGAACTTGTGTCCGGACTTCCCAAGTTCGGACACAGTTCGAGAATGAGAAAATCCTTTACCCAACAGAGCCTGTCCGAACTTCCATGTCCGGACGGAAGTTCGGACACGGCAAAACATTCAATTTCCAAGTCTTTAAACACTTAACCAATTTCACCAAACTTCTCCTAAAGCCTCATAATGTTTCCTAACATCATTTGGCACATCAAACACACCTTTAGCCATGTGCTAAGCTCTTTAAATCTCTCACCAAAACCATCTTATCATTCACAAATTTCTTACAAAATTCCTAGCACTTGGAATGTTTTCTCCTTAAGATTTCTAGGTGGTATTTCACCTATAGTGACCTCTACACTAAAATGCTTCTTCACCTTCATAACATCATCTCCCAAGCATCTCCTCTTACTAACCAAATCTCTTTTCACAACTTCTTGAATTCCTTACTCAAAACCCTTACCTAAACACCATTCCCTCCTTATCCATCAACATTACCTAAACCTTAACAAACTTCTCCAAGACTTAAATACATTCTCAAAACATTCATTGGATTTCTAGAACTTCCAAGACAATGCCTAAATCCTTATAGCACCTTAGAACACCTTAATGCAAGTTTTCTTCCTTAGTGAAGCATGTATCCATTCCTAACAATTCCTAGTTCACCCAAGTTCATTTAAGCACTTAAAACTCCTTATACATTTTACAAATTTCGCCATGGGTTCTCTTAGCACATCATCATTCCAAAACTCATAGTTTTCACCATTAAGCACTCACGAGCACCTAAATCCATCAAGAACATTATCACTCACAAAATTTCACCAACTTTACACTACATCACAATATAGTGCATAATTAAACTTGCTTGGCACTTAGGCCCTTAAATAACATGGCTCTTAGGCCCTTAAATTGCATAATCCTTAAACACTGAATTTCCCACATAAATAATGCCTTTGACCTGCAAATACATACACCAATACATATGTTCTTTTACTAGTCTCCTTGAGAACACTTTACTAGGTCATTCACCATTTGCTCTTTAGGTAGTTTTAACAAGCATTATAAGCTTATTTCTCCTAAGGCATTAAACCACATTAAGATAGCATATTTACCTCTTTTCCTCCCAAATTTCTTTCTTGTTTCCTTACAAAACTGGTAAGGCATTTGGTTCCTTGCCAACAACTAAACAATATACCAACATTGAAATGAGTATATAAGCTTTAAGCTTAACTCATTGTAAACCCTAGTTACATATATTTGTTTTAACACATCAAGGTAATTGTTTTACCTTTGAATGGAAAGAGAGCTTGAATGAGTATCAAGAGAGGACTCCTCCTAGCCCTTGGAAGATTTAAATGAAGCTAAAACAAGACAAGAGAAGACACCATTACAAGGTGCATTTTCGGTCAACACCAAAAATGAAGGAAATGGAGTTTTCTTTGGTTTTTCCTTACCTTGAAGCAAAGGTGATCAACAAGGCATAAAATATTAGCTCAAGCTCCTTCCATGGAAGTTCTCCTTGGCACCGAAATGGTGGTTTTGATGATTTGAAAAGATAGGAATGAAGAGCTTGCTCCAACTAAGAGAACGGTAGTCCCGGAATTAAATTCGGAGCATGGAGTCATAAGTTACAAGTGAAGAAGGGTGAAGAATGACATGGTTCTGTTGGAAAACGATGGAGAGAGGAGGAAGAAGGTAGCCACCGTGGGAAATGAAGAAAGGAATGAGAGAATGAGGAAATGAGTTTGCTTTTGTTAGTTTTAGATATTTAAGTAAAGTAAATAGTGTTTACTTTATCAATTCTATCTTATCAATTTAACAAAGGGATGACTCATTCCCTTTTGAGGAAACCGGCCCCAAATAGTAGCAAGGGGGTATTTTAGACTTTATTAGTCAATTGTCTCACTTATAACATTATATGTTTACAAACTAGTTATAAAAATCACTATTCACCAAAAACAAGGCACATAGAAGTGAAATTTTTGATTTCCCACTGATATAGCCACCCAAATGTGATACTATATAGTACACATGTTAATTAAAGAGTAATGATGGACATTTAGCCATTCAAAACTCATTTACAAGACAATTTTTCAAAAACGTGCTTTAAGACTCCTTAAAGCACATTTTGCGTTTTAACTTGTTTCAAGCTTGGTTTTCTTTAGTAATTGATTTAATATGTTCATTAACATATAAATAAGGCATAGGTATGACCATTAGGTCTTATACACCTTTATCCCAAGCTTAGAGCACATTTTGGCCCATATTGACCTTAAGGTATTTATTTGTGTTTGTTTGGTTTCATTGTCTACCAAAGTTCCTAAGGACTTAATGAGCCTTATAAAGTCATAATTAAACATTATCAAGTCTTGGTAGGCTCTTTGGGTCCTAACCAAGTTCACTCCAAGCTTAGAGCATGTTTTTGCTCAAACCATGTCTTAGTGTTTTATTGTGTTTTACCATGGTTTAAATGGTTCATTTATGTTTCTAAGGCACTTTTTAGCCTTTAAATACCATAGTTTAACATTTACACAACATACCAAGGTTTGGGGTATTTCATGTGATCCTAGACTCAGTTAACTAAGGTTAACACTGCCGAGGTTGAATGGTATCGGAGTTGAACACGCCACATATATGAATTACTGTAAACTCATTACATGTTTTTTCTTACAACGTGGCAAACATACAGAAAAACACATTGGCATACAAGCCGGTGTAATCCGGTAGGACACAGGTTGCAAGAAAACCATACCTGTCACCGGAGTCCACTTTACCACGTCCACTTACGTTCCTCGAGCGATTCTCGAACAACTGTTAACATCACATGTGTTTTATTAACACCGGGGTTTGCCTGATTATTTAATGTCTAATGCTTAACTTTCCCGTTAACTTAGTTACATAACTTTACATTTTAACTTGTTTTACTTTTACATTTTGATTCAACTTTTCACCCACTTAATTGCCATTTAAAACTCACCTAACAAGTCCTTAACAACCTTATAACATCATACCTACCAATCCCCATCACCACATATCATTTCATAACCTTAAACCATGTTTTTGGTCCGACCGGACTTGCCGACGGACTTACCCAAGTCCGGTCGATTCCAGAACACATTTCCGTCAAAATTTTTCTACTCCGACCGGACTTGTAAGTCCGGTCCTATGTCCGGTCCATTCCAGAAAGTTTCTTCCCTTTGTAAATTTAGCCCGACCGGACTTGCCAAGTCCGGTCCATTCCAGAAGCTAATTCTCGCAGGGTAAACTGGGCCCGACCGAACTTGCAAGTCGGTCGCAAGTCCGGTCTGCCCCAAATCCTTGTTTTCCTTTTCACATTCAACTCCAAACTTCACCCCATATGACCTAGTACTCCCTAACCTCATTTGGGCACTTCAAACACACCTTTATCCATGTGATAAACTCTTTAAATCACTCACCAAAACCATTTTATCATTCACAAACTTCTTACAAGGTTCCTAGCACTTGTGATGTTTTCTCCTTGATTTATAAGTGGTAGTTCACCAATAATGACCACTACACCAAGGTGCTTCCTCTACACCTTAACATCTTCTCTCAACTCCTTTTCTTAAACTAAACCTCCTTTTTACATCTTACCTAAACATCACTTATTCCTTGGATATCCACATTACCTACACCTTAAGCAAACTCCTCAAAGACTTAAATACATCCTCAAAACACACATTGAATTCCTAGAACTTCCAAGATAACACCTAAATCCTTGCATCACTATAAATCACCTTAACATATGTTTTCTTCTCACGTAGACATTTATTCACCTTTAACACTTCCTAGTTCAACAAGACTTATTTAGAACACTTAGAACTTCTTACACATCTTCCCAAATTTGGCCATAGCTTCTCTAGTATATACCCACATCCAAACACTTAGGTTTTTACCTTAATTCATTCAAGAACACCTAAAATCCATCAAGAACATTTTTACACACAAACTTCACACATTAAGCACTACATCACAATATAGTGCATAACTTAAATTGCTTGGCACTTAGGCCCTTAAATAACATGGCTCTTAGGCCCTTAAGTTGCATAAACCTTAAACACTGAATTTCCCACATAAGTAATGCCTTTGACCTGCAAAAACACACACCAAGACATATGTTCTTTTACTAGTCTCCCTGAGAACACTTTACTAAGTCATTCACCATTTGCTCTTTAGGTAGTTTTAACAAGCATTATAAGCTCATTTCTCCTAAGGCATTAAACTACATTGAGATAGCTTGTTTACCTCTTTTCCTCACAAACTTCTTTCTTGTTTCCTTGTAAAACCGGTAAGGCATTTGGTTCCTTGCCAACTACTAAACATTATACAAACAACATAATGAGTATTCAAGCTTTAAGCTTCATCTCATTGTAACCCTAGGTTTACATTATTTCAAAAACATTAATGTAGTTGTTTTACCTTAATCTTTGAAGGGTGTTTGAATATCTATGAAGAGAGGACTCCACCTAGTCCTTGAAAGATTCAAATGGAGCTAGAACAAGGCAACACAAGGAGCTCCATCAATGAATATTTTCGGTTACACACAAAACATGGAGGAAATTTGATTTTTCTTTGAGATTCCTTACCTAGGAGCAAAGGAGATCAATAATATGTGGAAAGACAAGCTCAAGCTCCATCAATGGTGATTCTCCATGGCACCAAAATTGAGCTCTTGAAGATTTGAAAAGGTAGAAGTGTAGAGCTTGACCTAACTAAGACAAATATGGTCTTAGAATTTGATTTGGAGCATGGAGTTGGATTTGGCAAGGAAATGAAGATGGAGAAGAGAGGGGCTGTAGCAAGTCGTAAATGGAGGAAGGGAGGAGATGAAGAAACCGTGTGAAATGAGAGAAGAGAAGGAAATGAGAAAGTAAGTTTGCTTTTGGGATATTTATGTTATAAAGCAAAATAGTACTTTACTTTAAGCTTTACTTACTTATTTGATTTCTTTTACATATTGGTGACTCACACCATGAAAAAACCGGCCCCCATATACTTAGGAGGGTATAATAGTCTTTGTTGACCAACTTAATTACTTATAACATTATATGTTACAAACTAGCTTATAAAAATCACTATTCACAAAAACAAGGCACATAGAAGTGAAATTTTTGATTTCCCATTGATCTAGCCACCCAAATGTGATACTATATAGTACACATGTTAATTAAAGGGTATGATGGACATTTAGCCATTCAAAACTCATTTACAAGACAATTTTCAAAAACGTGCTTTAAGACTCCTTAAAGCACTTTTTGTGTTTTAACTTGTTTTCAAGCTTGGTTTCTTTGGTAATTGATTTAATATGTTCATTAACATATTTATAAGGTATAGGTATGACCATTAGGTCTTATACAAATTTATTCCAAGCTTAGAGCACATTTTGCTCTTATTGACTTTAAGGTATTTCCTTGTGTTTTATTTGGTTTCATTGTCTACCAAAGTTTCCTAAGGACTTAATTAGCCTTATTAAATCATAATTGAATATTATTAATTCTTGGTAGGCTCTTTGGGTCCTAACCAAGTTCACACATAGCTTAGAGCATGTTTTTGCTCAAACCGTGTCTTAATGCTTTATTGCATTTTACTATGATTAAAATTGTACACTGATGTTCCTAAGGCACTTTTAGCCTTTATATAACATAGTTTTATATTTAAACCACATATCAAGGTTTGGGGTATTTCAGTTCCTCTATGTGTTAATATTCTTAGAAAAAATTTTAGGTCCTAAGAAGTTCATTTGGGTATGTATTTACCCTAAACAGTCAAAGGGTGCAATTCTTGCTTTATGTTGACCATTGTTGTTCTCAATTTTTAAGGCATGTTTAGGCCTTAATTAATTTGATTAGATGTTTATTCCATGTTTATTAGTTTGTGGTATTTCAGTTCTTCTCTGAACTTAGATGGTAGCGTGATGGCGTGAAGAGGCAGAAAGAGAGCTTTTGGCTGCTAAACCCACGACTAGAAGGAGGTAATGAGAAAGGAAATCAATTTTGCCTTTTATGACATCTTAATCTTACTTTAGTGAATAGTAGATGATGACTCATTGGAAGATATTTTAGGTTGGCAAATGGGTAAGGATGACAGCTAAGTGGGCGGCAATGGATGGCTAGGCCAAGGGATGATGACATTGACCATGGTTTAAGTTAGGTAATTAAATGTTATTTTGGGTACTATTCGCCCAAAATCACCCATTTTGATTTTATTTTAAAACTAGATTTAGACTTTATATATATAGTCTATCATGTCACATTAATGTTTTAAATATTGTAATCTAGGTCTTAAAGTGACAAAAAGTCAATATCTTAGAGCTCATACACAAAAACGTGCTTTAAGGTGTTTTAGTGCACATTTTGTGTCCCAAGGTGTTTCTGAGCTTGGTTTTCTTTGAGAATGGTTTTATTGTGTTCCTTACATGATAATTGAACTTAGGAATCCAATTTGGTATCAAATGGAGGTCATAAGACCGTTAAGGTTTCTTAGAGCACATTTTTTCCCTAGTTGACTTTTAAGCATGTTAATGCTTTTTATTTGTGTTGGAGTGTTGTCCAATAATTTTAATACGTTCCTTTACGTGTTAATATGCTTAGGACAAAATTTTTGGTCCTAAGGAGTTCATTTGGGTATGTATTTACCCTAAACGGTCAAAGGGTGCAATTCTTTCTTTGTGTTGACCATTGTTGTTCTCAATTGACTTTTAAGGCATGTTTAGGCCTTAATTAATTTGGTTAGATGTTTAATCCATGCTTTATTAGTTTGGGGTGTTTCACGTAGTGTCCAGAATCCATACGGGAGTCTCCCCTGATTGCATGGTCGGCTCTAACGTTAGCCTTTCAAGCTAAAGTACATGAGACGAATGAGACATATATTTCTTCAACTGGGACACATGAAATGCATCATGTACCTTGACCAGCTCAGCAGGTAAATCTAGCCTGTAAGTGACCGGGCCTATCCGCTCCGTAACATAAGGCCCCTCATATTTCAGGCTCAACTTGCCTTTCTGGCCAAAACAAAAAACACCCTTCATGGGGATACTCTCAAAAATACCTGATCGCCCATGGCGAACTCCAGGTCACGTCTGCGCACGTCGGCGTATGATTTCTACCTATCCTGAGATGCCTTCATGTTAGCTCGGATCTGACGTACTCCTGCTTATACTTGTTCCAGATACTCTGGTCCTATAATGACTGTCTCATTCGACTCATCCCAGCATAATGGCGTGCGGCATGGTCTACCGTACAAAGCCTGGAAGGGAGACATCTTGATTGAAGCATGGTAACTGTTGTTGTAGCTAAACTCAATCAGATGTAACTTATCAATCCAGCTGGTCTCAAAGTCAAGTGCACATGCACGTAACATATCCTCTAGCGTCTGAATGGTGTGCTCACTTTGACCATCTGTTTGTGGGTGGAACGTTGTACTTAGCTTCAGCTTGGTACCAAGCGCTTTCCGTGTAGTTCTCCAGTATGCTGAGAGGAATCTGGTATCCCTATCAGACACGATAGTCTTCGGTACCCCATGGTGCCGTACAATCTCTCGGTCGAAGAGCTCTGCTAGCCTTGCCACTTTCCAGGGGTCCTTCATATGTATGAATCGGGCCACCTTGGTCAGTCGGTCAACAACAACCCAAATCATATTCAGACCTCCCCTTTTAGGTGGAAGCCCTACTACGAAGTCCATGGAGATATCATGAAACTTGTACTTAGGCACTGGCATTGGTTGTACCATACCACCAGGCGTCGGTGCTCAAACTTGACCTTCTGACAAGTGAGACACCTCACAACATAATCATTCACATCTTTTTCATGCAAGTCCACCAGAAATATCGTTTCATGTCCTTATACATCTTTGAAGCTCCGGGGTGAATCGAAGTCGTAGAAAAGTGGGATTCACTCAGTATGTGCTCTTTTAGTTCAGCGCTGCTCCTAGGAATACACAGTCGGCTATTCAGCCTAATCAGGTCATCATCGTGGAGTCGGAAATCATACTTCTGACCCTCGAATGTGCCATCAATAAGCTTCTGCCTGATCTCTAACATATACTGATCCGTCATCTGAGCACTCTGCACCACTTCAACCAAGCTAGAATGAGAGACTAGCGAATGGAGAGAGTGTGCTCGGCAACTCAGTGCATCAGCTACCACATTTGACTTACCCTCTTTGTACTGCAGGTTGATGTCATAATCGTTTAGAAACTCGGCCCACCTTCTTTGTCTCATGTTCAACTCTTTTTGAGTGAACAGGTACTTCAAACTCTCGTGGTCAGAGTAAATTGTCATGTTTACCCCATACAAATGATGTCGCCATATCTTCAAAGCGAAGATAATGGCACCCAATTCTAAGTTGTGGGTAGGGTAGTTCTCTTCGTGCTTCTTCAGCTGTCGGGAGGCGTATGCAACGACCTTTCCGTGTTGCATCAATACACAAACCATACCTCTTCCGGGTGCGTCACAGTAGACATCAAAAAACCATCTGTATTACAGTCTAGTATAGTCAGAACTGGTGCAAATGTCAGAGCATCCTTGAGACTCTGGAAAGAACTCTCACAGTCGACTGTCCACTCGAATGGTGCATCCTTCTTCATTAAGGAAGTCATCGGCTTCGAGACACTAGAGCAGTCCTTCACAAACCTCCTGTAATATCCTGCCAGACCGAGGAAGCTCCGGATGTCGGTAACTATCTTCGGCCTAGGCCAGGTGCGCACTGCATCTATCTTGGCATGATCAACAGCGATCCCAGCCTCGAAAATAGCATGACCAACGAATGAAACATGGTTCAACCAGAATTCACACTTAGAGAATTTGGCATACAATTGATTCTATCTCAACGTCTGCAACACACTTCTCAGGTGGCTTTCATGCTCACCCTTCGATTTCGAATATACAAGAATATCGTCAATGAAGACTACTATCGACTTGTCCAACTGATCTCGGAACAAATGGTTCATTAAATCCAAAAACTGGGCTGGTGCATTGGATAACCCAAACGGCATGACCGTAAACTTATAGTGACCGTATCTGGTTTGGAATACGGTCTTCTCAATGTCACTCTCGAATAGCAAATCTGATGGTAACCGGATCGTAGGTCGATCTTGGAGAATACTGATACTCCTTTCAACTGGTCAAATAAGTCGTCAATGCGTGGTAAAGGATAACAGTTCTTCACCGTAACTGCATTCAGGTCTCTGTAGTCGATGCAGAGGTGGAGGCTACCGTCCTTCTTTTTCACGAAGAGGACCGGCGCTCCCCATGGCGAAATGCTCAGGCGAATAAATCCCTTGTCGAGTAGGTCTCTCAGCTACTCCTTGATCTTTATCATTTCAGCTGGAGCCATACGGTAGGGCGCCTTCGCTATTGGTCCGGTTCCTGGCACCAATTCAATCTCAAACTCCACTTCCCGTGCTGGCGGCATGCCCGACAGTTCCTTAGGAAGGACATCAGGAAACTCCGACACTACCAGCACATCTGGGCTAAACTCTGGATCTCTCTCTATGTCCTGGACATAGTAGAGGTATACTTGACTTTCCGTTCGCAACTTCCGGTACATACACATAGCGGAGATAATCTGAGTCGAAGGCTCCCTAGGCCTCTGGCAGTATGAGATGGTAACCCTAGTCGGACTCCAAAGAAGCAGACGATGCTCAGCACATAGGATTTGACCCCTGTACCGCTCCAACCAGTTAATCCCCATAATAACATCAAACCTAAGTCTGTCGAACTCTATCATGTCGATCGGAAACTCCTCATCCCTGATTCGTACAATGGCTGTAACACCCCTATTTAAAGTAAATACAGTGGAATAAAACTCTAATGGCGATTACAAATCATCGGGTTCCAAACACCCGGCACAAAACCTCACCATTTACTACTTACAAATGTTACAGTCTGAACTCGAGCAAACATAATGTAACACCCCTACCGCTAATACCGTCATTACTGTCCAATCGCCTTACACATCCAGATACACGCAGCGGATACTTACATACACACGGTGGGTGATACAATGTAGTTAGTCACCCACATGACTAACAAGGCTACTACTACTACATACAGCATCGGTCTGATGGACCGGAATCCCGAGTACCACACATCTACAATACATACTCCACTTACCAATCAAATACTCCAATGCTCCATTCAACACAATGCTCCATTACAGTACCATACCATACATTATACATAACCGAGTTTACTAAGTTTTAGATACAAATACAATACTTCTTCCAAGTTCATATGTACTCATTAAGAGTCTACATCTACCCGTTCCTCACACTACATACTTTCTGATACATCATAGTGTACCCCTTGGTACATTTCTACATTCAAGGCTACAAGCCTTATACAATTTACTACAATCTACGTTTCGTTCCTAGTAGTTTAAGCATGTCCACCGGTCTCTTCTGTGACCATAACTGATTCGGGTACCTGCACACTAAAAACGTTGCCCCTAGGGGCTCAGCTTTCGCTGCATATGACTTCTGCATACCCTGCGTACTAGCGAGGGTACGCCGACCACTTGGTCGAATACATGCATACATGCTTTCATACACAATACTACAATACTTTACACAAGAAATACATACACACACTTCAATACATACAAGGTAAGCAATACAAGCCAATTGGTACTTACTTACCTTTCCCGTCATACGCATACACAATACATACTCAATACATACACATTCCATACTCAATACATACACAATACCCAGTACTTGTTAGCTTCATTTGTCCACCCGGGTTAATCGGGTGGAGATTACTCTTTTACTCGGGTTCAATGACTTACACCAGCCAAGACCATTACTCATACAGTACTTTATTTTACTTTACTACCTACTCAAGTCAAGTCGTCGGGACCTCCGGCCCGGGGACTACTCTGTCCCACCACCGGGAATTACTTGGTTCACTAATCCAGGATGCTACCCATTTAAGGAGTTTGGGCCATGGATCAGCTTAATAACCAGAAATCGGATCCAACCTCTTGTGTCTCCTCATCCTCACGCGTGTCCGAAACTATATCGGACTTCTACTCATTCCAATTTACTCTATACTTATGTTAGGATTCAGGTAGTTAGGAATTAGTAGAAGTCATTCACATACAAGCCACACAATCATTCATTACTCCCATACATATACATACAAGTACAATACAATACACAAGTACACTACGAAGTACATACCCATTTATTTTCATCCATACATTTCATGAATTATACAAACTGATTGTTCAAGATAAACATATCAAGAACAACCTAAAGCAAGCACAAATAGGTGCAATATAGTCCGATTCATGCATTTATCTTATTTAGGTGATCAAATAAGCACACAAATTGGGGTAACCAGGTTAGGATACAGAGCATGAAGAAATCATACCTTTCACCGGGATTTACTTCATCGGGTGTCCTCACGTTCTTTTGGTTCACTCTCGTTCCTCGAGTCTTATTCACGAACCTCTGGCTACATGCCAAATGGTTCCATTAATATTAAGCATTACAATACATTCATAGCTACTACTCCCGTACTTACCCCGTTATCCCATTACTTCGGTTTAACTTAATGTTCTTATACTCTCGACTTTCTTAACTACTTCTCATACTTGTTTTCCTACTCATATACTTACTTTCTTACCATTAGGGTTACATTAATGGTGTATTACTAAAGTCCCATATATATGTACATATCTATATATATATATACATACATACATATGATTATTATGTTTATATATATATTTTATAAGTTAGGGCCGACCCACCGACCGACCCAACCTGTTGGGTCGGTCCATTCCAGTAAGTTTTTCCGTCCTCCAGACTTACCTGACCGACCACCGACCGACCCAACCTCTGGTCGGTTGAAGTCAGAAACTTCGATGTTCAAGAATTTTTGCCCGACCGACCCACGACCGACTCACGGCCTCTGGGTCGGTCCATTACAGAAAGTTTCAGTCCAGTTGCTCATGCTCCAACCGACACACCGACCGGTCCAACCACTAGGTCGGTCGGTAGCAGATTTTGCCTACAGACTTTGTTTTTCACTTTTTTCCTTACCCATTTCTTCCCTAATCTTCCAACATGTAGTCCCACATGTTTTAGTACCATTTAGGCTTCCTAAAATACCTTAATTCATCCACCAATTCCATTACTAAATTCATCAATCAACTTACACAATTTCCTCACTTCTCTTTCAACACATGCAACAGTTTTGTTTCACTTATGCTA
The DNA here is from genome assembly GCA_023374045.1 of Limonium bicolor. Classification (NCBI taxonomy): domain Eukaryota; kingdom Viridiplantae; phylum Streptophyta; class Magnoliopsida; order Caryophyllales; family Plumbaginaceae; genus Limonium; species Limonium bicolor. Next base: position 281,194,435 of record CM041782.1, on the reverse strand, counting down.
CA